>MU188252.1:3507-25855 GCA_016904865.1 Pissodes strobi | reverse complement strand
ATTTTTTCTTCCCATTTTTGCCATCCCCGACCTCGTAGCTGAACTCCTTCGCCTTTTTTTGCCGAAAACCGCGTTTCTCTACCTTTTTTTATTATTTTTTTTTCTTATTTCCTTTTATAATTAGTTTTATTAACTTTCCGAACAAATTTTTACATTTTTTTCAGTTTGGTTCGTATAGACAGTAAAGACTGCCACGTTGGTCGTCGTCCCATGGAATATGACCTCAGCAATTTTCCTAAGCTTTCCAGTGCTCAGCCTATTTACCTGGTGGATTGCTACCCACTCATCTTTATCTCCGTATTACCTTGCAGGATCCTGATAATCTTCTGGCCTGGGGGCATTTCTTCCTTAGATCTTATTTTAACCGTCTGTTCAAGTACCTCGAATTCCTCGTCTATGTCTTCCAGTTCAGTGTATCTGCTCGTGTACATGGCTTGAATGCTTATTTCCATCTTTTGGTCACTTGGAACCAACACAACCTTCACTGTGTCTCTTTTGGTTCTAAGAGGATTTCAAACCACGATCACGGTGTTAGTAAACATGTCTTCCGCCCATGCCAAGTTCTCAACATTTTTCCAATTCTGAAAAGTGTTTATATTATCCAGAGAGGTACATAGGTTCTTGTATTTATTCCAGTCAGAAGTTTGAGTGGCTTGGCCCGTTTTTTGGAAAATTTCGTCTTTTTTCCTCGACAAAGTCTGAATATTTTCGGTATCCATTTCAACTTCACTCGTCATCGAACTTCTTGGTTCCTGCGCAGTACTATTTCTGCCGTGTCTTACGTCCTGTCTCTGGTCTATCCACTTTCTATTTTTCCCCAAGTTCAGTTGTTCTTATTAATTTCTTTAGTTTGAAAGTAGATTATTCTACTTTCGCTAGCTTCCTGATTTTCTCCATGATTATGTTGTGGACCTTCTCCAGTTTTCCACCAATTTCATCGCTTGCTTCTTTGGTGTCAGTTCTAGCATCGGTTCTTTTGCGTTTTGCTTTATTTTCTTCTTCTGGAAAATCGACTAAAAACTTCCTCTCTTTGTTTGCGGACCAAACCACCTCGGAACCGCTCTAAGGAGCATACTACAAGGAGGAGTCCTTTCTTTGCGCTATGTTTTAATATATCATCATTCTTTCTTCTTTTTCTTTATTCATCATTATCTTCTTAACCATTGTGTGGATAATAGTCCAATTTTCCTTGGATTGAATCATTAGATTTACGAAGTTATCCACTTGCAGGTCCATTGGCTGTTCGCCTGTACTGATACCATCTAGGGAATAGAAATGTTCAGGATCATCGATATTTTCACAGTAGAAACAGATATCATTAGTTTTACCCAGTCTCTTCGTATAGGTCCTGAAAGAACCATGACCCGATAGCGCCTAGGTTAGGAAATAATCTAGATTTTTGTGCTTACAATCCAGCCATCTGATTAGATTTGGTATGAGCCTCTTCGTCCATTGGCCTTTGTGTTCTTCCTCATTCCACCGTCTTTGCCAAGTGGCTCTGGTTTCATCCCTGGCTTCTTTCGGGGGAGATTACTTGGCCACTAATTTCGAGGATTCTCCTCTCTTCTACCAACAGATCCATAGGTGGGGCACCAGTGATTACTTGCAGTGCTACAATAGAAACAGTCCTATAGCCTCGTGCAATCCTATGCCAAATAAGAGCACCATACAAAATTATGGACTTTACCACGTTGTAGTAGATTAAAGCCTTTTTTCCATATCTGGTCCTCCCACATTGGGCAAGGTCCCCTATCAGGATCCCCAGATACTTTACGTATTTAGTGGGTCTTATTTGCGTGTCATTGAGTTTAAACATGATCTGGGTCCTGTCTCTTACCACTCAAAATTACCAGTTCAAGGTAGTTTTTGGGTATCCGCGGAGGTGGTGACGGTATAATCCCCCCCCCCCCCCCCCCCCCGATGACCCCGTTTACGAGATCATCACTTGTCAGATTTTCGATCCGAAGCACCGTTGCAGAGATATCGGCAAAAAGCGTTTTTTTTTTCGCAAAATCCCCCCTTAAATTCGATCTCCCCCCCTTCCAATGGGGCACACCTACCATAAAAGTTTCGACCCTGTAGCTGTTCCCGTTCTCCCGAAATTATTTTTTTTATTTTTTTTCTTCTCCCCCCTCTTCTGGCCGAACGGGAGGGGGTACGTGGTCCAGTTTTCGTCCAGGATCCCCATTTTACCCCGGCTACATGTTCTGAAAACTTCAACCCTCTAGCTATACTGGAACATGCTTAATTAAAAGGGAGTTTCACATTGATAAGCATTTTTTCTGACTTTACCCTAAAGAAGTTCCACTTCAAAAAAAGTTAAACGTTTAGACCGTGACCTATATTAAATCTCATGTTAGTGATGATTGGTTGACATGAAATATCCGAATAATTTGAATAAAACAGCGTTAAATTTTTATTGTATGCTAAGTCCGGTACTGTCTTCTATTAATCTTGAATTTGACAGTTAGTATTGTGGGGTTTCAATTGGTTTAATCAGGGCAGGCCAGGTGTATATGCATCCTACTTCATCTGATATAAAAACAAAAGAGATAGACATACACTCGTTATGCTCTAACTAAAGCTCAACGTTGCCAGCGATTGGTTAAGAAAAACAGCTATAAACCAGAGCAAATTCGGGGTCAGGGACGGATTTAGAATTTGCAAACTCATTGACTAGAAAACAAAAACGTAAAATTCAAAGTTATTTTGTTCCGATTTAATATTTAAGAAAAATTGACTTTAATGAAGTGAGTTTTTGGCAATTTGGCGCGTTGCAAACTATCAAAAAAAATTGTTTTAAGTCAATATGGCGCTAACAGCGATATATTCTCGTTGTATCAATGAAAATGCATTTGAAATGAAAATAGTGCGCCATTGTTTTCTTGAAAATCGTCGGATTTTTGGATTGCTTGTGTAAGCTTGCTAACGAGCCATTATTTTGAAAAAGGCAACGCCGCAGAATGTTCAAATTTCGATTTGTCTTTTTAGAATATTTTGGAACATTCTGTAACAGGAAAAATGGCGAGAAAGCTAATCGATTCTTAAATCGCCAAACCAAAAATTGGCATTAGATTCGCGCTTAACCTGCGCTGCACGTTACAAGGTCACGGACAATAAATATTTCCATCAAAATTGTAACACTTCGCGCTCGCGACAATTTTATAATAATTGTTTACCGACTTCCTGATTAAGCAATCGCGCTGTCTCGCGAGACGTCTCGTAAATAATGTCTTTGTAGTCGATAGTTTCCGGCTTTGAGTCTATTTTTGAACCTTAACGTCGATATTTCGTAATTTTTACGGTATTTGGAATGTGGCTAGTTGTTTCTGGCATTTTTCGTACACAATTGATTAGCATACAAAAGGGTACGTTATTTATCTCGATAAGAGTTTCCTGACTTTGCAAGGGCATATGGTGGCAATTACAGCCGATCATATCAATGATATGTCCACCTTAATATCCCTAAAACGAATTGAGCATCCAAAACTTTAAATCTTAATATCCAAGCCAATTTTTGAGAGAATGCCTCTTGATCTCCTGATTAGACCTCCCTTGATTTTTTTATATAGTTTTATTTAATAATAATAAAAATAATAATTTGGAAACCAGATCAACGCACCAGAACTTCCCTTTTGATCCCCCTTAATTTTTATGGAATTATTTGAGGTTCGTGGTTTATATACCGCATCCCGCTCAAGCCCTAAAGAACGACAATGCAGGAGACAAATTCATTTTTTATCATAAGTACTGATATTTTGAAAATCCCATAAGTAAATTCAATGTTTCATTCACTCGTAGTGCCCTTAATACCAAATGGTCTGGCAGATCTCCCGATTTTGCTCCACTTGACTTATTTCTAACGATCAATTTCCTTTTGTTTCAGATCATCTGCTGGACATAACTTCTTGTTAAATGGTAAGTGTAGGTATATATTTTATAATAATTAGATCAAAACTGATGATTCATCAAACGCATCAAATTAATATGAAGATGCAACCGAATGAAAAAAGTCGATCATGTAATTGCCGAGTGATTAAATGATGAAACCCATAATTTGCGTTACAAAGACGTAACGGGCTCATTTATTACGTCGGACAATGATATAGTCATTTTTTTACCGGGAAATAATTCGCATGTAAAATATTTCAAGGGGGGTCAAATCGGGAGATTTGGCAGGCCATTGTGTCCAAAACTAGACTAATGCAACAATGCGAACAATAAAATGCTTCGATTATTATCATTACACGCACGAAATCCTCTTTGTGGTGTCCGCGTCCCCCAAAACAGTTAATTCAATAAACATAAACAGCAAATCATCAAGTTGTTATAATTGGGTCAAGACGCTTCGTTGATTTAAAACAGAACAAAAATAAATATAGCCAAGATAATAAAAAATCAATTTGGAATGTAAACGTTTTGACCTGCTTTTAAGCAGTCCGTAGCTAATTAAGCTAATAATAGAACAAGAAGGATTCGGTCGCTCCTCTTCCAGTCATTAATCTTGATTAGCTCGTTTAATGAGGGTGTTTTGCTTTATTTTCAGCAATTCTTCCCACTGCGTTAGTCATGCTTGGGGGTTTTGCGCAGCGGCGGTACGGAAAGGAATTTTGCCCCCCTTAAAATGTTCATTCAATCCTAAAATATTTTCTAAAACCTTTGGGGCGTTGCCAAATTATTCTTTTTTTTACGCAATTTTATTATTTTTAAAAGAATTTCGGAAAATATGGCAGCATTGCAACCGAACAAACGAATATGTCAATAATATGCGGCCTTCCATGTAGGTAGAGTATAAATATTAAAAATTACACAATTTGATGAAAAAAAACATTTTGGCAACACCGCAAAGGATTATAAAAATATTTTATGGCTGAAGAAGGTCTTAGGAGATGCTTGAATTTTTAATGAGACATGGGTGTACCATAGGAAAAAAGCGACTAAATTGTGACTTATTGCTGACAAAATTTAGGAGCATAAATTATCACTTGGCAACGTTGCAACTGATCTATAAAATATGCAGCAATTATGTTTATGTTGCCCTCTCTGACTGTATAATATAAGAGTGTCACTTTGAACACTTGCTTTGTTGTCACATATTTTTTAATTCATGGCAGGACTCACAAAACTCAATAAACCCTGAAATTTAATTAAGGGAGAAACCCCCATGAGACTATTATCCGAAGCGACAACCTCTTCTTTGCAATACATCATTGGCTCTTGGTAAATGCTTTTCAATAGTATTAAATGTCATTCGATTGGATATGTTGTTATTAAATAATTGAGAAACAATTATTAATGTTGGAAATGGGTTCTGCTAATTTCTATAGGCAGTAACTCGTCCTAAATCTCTTTCCGGAAAAATCGAGGTGATATAAATCTGGCGCTCTAGCAGGCCATTCATCATTCAACAGGCCTAACTGGGACTACATAGTGAGGAGGTTCTTCTTCATGTTCTATTGGCTGGCGTGTACGAACAAGTGGCCAACAATGGCATTCTAAAAAATGGTTTGAATAGCCTTTTTGTGACATTTTGTATTGCATTTTAATTTTTAATCAATTGCACTTATATGTGGACCACTCTACCATATCGACTAAGGTATAACCCTACGAAGTGCCCCCACTATAGTAAAACCAATTGAAATTTTATTTAAAAAAAAATAAGAACAAGATTGCAACTCTGAAATTCATTTATCCAATTAAAACGCAGCGAATTAAATGCTATTCTTAAGAAAACGACCTATTTCAAGATTGTTATTTTGATGCGGAACTGTGCTAACCACGGCTAACCCTTTCATTTCATGGTTAACTGAACTCGTCCGATTTAATTAAATCATTTGATTATTCTGTGAAAAAATCCATTTTTTATCTTTAATAACGCAAAACGTTATTAAAAAAATTGATTCGTGGTTTTGTTTAGCAATGAGCGAAAAAGTACAGCGTAAGGGTTCAATTTTCTTTCAATCAATCAATCAATCAAATCTTTATTCATTTTTAGAACAGTATCCATACTTATAAGTTACTCATAAATGTAATCGAAGTGCGTGTTCTCGTTTTACGAGTTGTGTTGCGCTTACATTGCGCATCTCACTCGCGAACTAAACACCTGCGACTTAGGGGCTGGTGTCGGCCCATCTAATGACTAACTAATCAGTAGTCAGGTCAACCTTGTGATTTTTTGGGATTATTTCCCTTCAATCAAGTTACAGGGTGAGTTTGCCTATAGGCTGTATTGATTGGTTGAGGGTGTTTCAGGGGTGGTTCAAGCTGGTGTTAAACGCAGGAAAAATTAGCCAAAAAACCTGCTTAATATTATCACGATACAGACGGCACAGACATGTAACACAAATATATACAATATATACATTCTATGTACAACTCACTAACTAATTAGTCAATTCAAGGACTATGTACATAAATGCACATAGTAGTATATGGGTGCGCTCATGTAGGCCCATACATGAAGGGTATAACATACGATTGTTCGCCCCGAACACGTAAATCTTGCCTGGGGGAGGGGATAGCACGCGCGGCTTGGTGGTTGCGGCGAGAGTGATGAAGTGGTCTTGTGTGGTTCGTAGTATGTATGTTAGTACATCCATGTTCAAGTATTTGTTCATTTTTAGTGAATTGTATATTGGGTCGTTTATGGTGGCCTAAGTTCCTGATAAAAGAGGTCCGTGTGCTTATATAGCGGTCCATGTTTCAGTCTGTGGCGTGGGTCATGTCTTAGGTCTGCGATACCTGCGGTCGCTTCTGATCTCCTGATGCTATATTTAAAGAACTTACAGGCTGCATCGTTGACATATTGTTCAACATACTCTATGCTGGCCATGTTATGTAGATCGCTGACTCGAACTCGATCGAGTAGCGTTAAGGAGAAAGCAGCCCGCAAGTATCTGTTTTGTATCGTCTGTATATGTTTGAGGTGGCTTCTTGCTACTGAGCACCAAACTGGTGCTCCGTATAGTAACGTCGGTCTTATTATTGATTTGTAGATTGTCAGTTTGTTAGTCGGGCTTAAGTATGATCTCGTTCGTATAAGTTGATTCAAACTTTTGCGGGTAATTATGTTTTTAGCCCTGATTGCCGCAACGTGCTTGGAAAAAAGGAGCTTTCGGTCGAAAACTATACCTAGGTATTTGACGGGGTCTATCGGTCTAATTGCCGCGTTGCCTACAGTAATAGGTGCCAGGTCTATATGGCGCTTATGTGTCAATATACCTAGTTCTGTTTTAGACGCATTTAAGGTTATTTTCCAATCCCTCTAATAGGGGGTTAAAAGGGTGAGATGGTGTTCGAGATTCCGTTTTGCTACCTGCACGTCTGATGACTGTGAGTATATCACCGTGTCATCAGCGTACAGGGCAAAGGAATTTGCAGGATGAGACGGGAAGTCAGCTATAAAATGACTGAATAGTTGCGGTGACAAAACTGTTCCTTGGGGCACTCCGGACATGATCTGTCTAGGTCCCGAAGTATCGCCATGAATGTTAACCGAAAAGGAGCGATTCGCAAGGTACGACGCAATGAGGGATGCTAGATGTAAAGGCATTCCATGGATAGCAAAAAGCTTATATATCAGCCCATTGTGCCATACCCTGTCGAATGCTTTCTCAATGTCGAGTAGCAACAATGCCGTTGCTTTGGCCTCATTGAAGCCATTCAGAGCATCCTGTGCGACCTTCGCCGCGAGCATAGTAGTGCTATGACCGAGGCGAAAACCGAACTACTCCGGGGGTAGAATCCGAAGACTCTCAACGACACTGCTAATCCTCGACATGATGAGCTTTTCGGTTAGTTTGCCGAGCGTATCGAGCAACGATATTGGCCGATACGAGGACGTAAGCCTCGCATCCTTGCCCGGCTTAGGAAACAGTATTATCACCGCTTTCTTCCAAGGGAGCGGAAAATGTTGCAGGCGTAAAATTGCATTTATGATGTGCATTAAGTGGATAACGGTCTTATTCGGCATATTCTTTAGAAGAGTATACGGAATACCGTCAGGGCCAGGGGCTTTGTTTCCGGGCAGACGACGAAGAAATCTCCTGACTTCAGCAGGAGTGACTAGCAGCCTATCAAGCACCGCAGGGGCAATCGGGTACTTAATGGATGTAAAGCTTTCCACTACTGTGTCTACATAGGTGTGAAATGGCGTGGAATTCGGCGTCTCGCTGAAGACGTCCCCCAGATAGCTCGCGAAGGCCTCCGCTTTCCCAGCATTGTCCGTAAATACATCCCCACGATGTTGTATTTCAGGAAAAATTGCGGTGCCTCCGCGAACCCGCCTGGTGAGCTTCCACAGCGAGCCGTCGTGTCGGCCTATGGTATTAATATAGGCCATCCACTTCTCATTTCTGTAGATAGAGATCTTAGCCTTGATCGTCCCTGTTAGCGCTGTGACACGCAACCGGTCATTTTCTGCTCTTGTACGTTGCCATCTACGCCGGATACGGTTGCGGAAGGTGATTAGGTTTTGGATAGGTTCAGGGAGAGTGTCAGTAAACGGCCGTTTTCTGACAATAGGACAGATTGCGTCTCTGACGCGCTGGATGTTGGTGACTAGAGCTTGCACCTCGCTCTCAAGTTCTGGGATAGAGTCTATTGGTCTTGGAATAACCGTTGCTTGATTGAGCCTCGCCCGGAACTCCCTCCAATCAAGATTTCTATACGAGCGGATGGATTCCAGTTCATACTGTAGCCTGGTGTACAGGCTAATCTTGATTGGAAGGTGATCCGAGTTGAGCTCATTCACCTCTACGAGAGTTGAGGCAGCGGTTATTCCTCGAGTAAGAGCAATATCCAGGAACGATGGATTGGAAAAAGCGTCGTGATAATGTGTAGGATTGGGAGTTTGATGGTAGACTAAGTCAATGTTTTGCTCCACTAACCTGTATAGCAAGCGTCCGCTCCTGTTGGAAGTCCCACGCCAATTAGCGTGTGTTGCGTTAATATCCCCCAGCAGGAGCGTCTTCTTGCCGGCAGGCAGCAGAGCAAGAACATCTTCTTCCTGGAGGCGGAGACCCGGAGGTGAATATGCGCCGACTATCCGCAGCCCACCGTCGAGCTCGAGAGCTACGTGCTCAATGACGGTCCTCAGTCCGAGGAAGTGCTTATAACGGATTGACCTGCGAATCAGACAGGCCACGCCTCCTCCGCGTCGATCAGGCCTATTAAAACGCAGAACATGTCGATCGTAAAATTTTAGTCTAAAATTCGCATCAATTTTTGTTTCTAACAAAAAAATTATATGGAAGTTAGGATGATCGTAAATGAAACTTTTAAATTCCCCGAGTTTGGAGCGAATGCCATTGCAGTTCCAACACAGAACGTTAATTGGCATTATTGCAATTATATATTATACCCTTCGAAGTCCTCCGAGAAAAACTTCATCGAGGCCTGAAGGACCTCGAATTTGTTTCCTCTGCAGGACTCTAAGAGAGAAGCATAATCGTTAAGGGCTCGAATCAACTCTGCAAAATTAACCAGGCTGTTCACCCGGTTAACTGCGTGCTGTACGCTATTAAAATTAGAAATTATATTATTGGGGTCTATGGTTACAGAATTTACATTTGTTTGAGAATTATTAGCATTAATGTTATGGTTGACCTGGCTTTGACTAACCTGATTGTCATTTACATTGTTAGGTACTTGTTGATGGCGTCGCAAGGGCGGGAATTCCTTGTTGAATTGGTTGGCTGCCTCTTCTGAAGCGGTGTTTTTATTGTTCTTCTGCCAAGCCGGGTTGGAAGGGGGTGGCGCTGGTTTAAGCTCCTGCTTCTTGGGGGCATTTTGAGACTGCGTTTGTTGAGTTTGAAATAAATATACAGGGCAGAGTATACTTATTGCTCGGTGTTCACCACCGCAGTTGGCGCATCTTATCACGTTGCTGCTACACTCCGTAATCTGGTGCGCCCCAGCACATTTGGAGCACGCCCAGGCCCTCTGGCAGTGTGTCATCGAATGTCCATGGCCTTGGCATCTTTTACACTGCATTGTGGTTTTTGTGGCTCGTCGATTTTCCCAGGAAATTCGGACGTGGGATAACAGTCTAACTTCCTGGTTTAACTTCCTAAGGGTTACTGAGGCGTCCATGACTATTAAGTATAGAGGGACTCTAGTCTTTTTCATTTCGAATGTAGCTTTTATGTTTAGGCCATGCTCTTCGGACAGAAGTTTACGGATTTCTTCTGTTTGGAAGCCTCTATCTAGTCCTCGCAACACGAAGGCGTGCGTCTTTTGAGACGCCTCCGCGTACGAGTGGAACTCTACTTTTTCTCTTTCGAAGAGTCGTTTCAGGTTAGCCCAATCTTTCAGTTGTGTGCAGTAGATAATTACTGAATTCTTGGTATATTTTAAAGAGAAATCTGTGACGTGCATGTCATGCAGGGTTTGCCTAATGACAGCATGATCTTGCGCGCCCCCTTTGATGACGATCGGGGGTGGCAAGGACGGCTTTTTCTTGGGAGTAGGCTTAGGTGTGGCTTTAGGGTTGTTTTTCGTCTTTTTTTGGACTCTGCGCGCATTGGGCTCCTGCGAGGAGGCGATACTACTCGCATCGTCTACCTCTTCTGCTTCCGTCTCGGACAGCGGGGCGAATCGGTTTCTTGTAGGAACGGGCGTTATTTTAGTTTGGGGTTGTTCTCCCCCAACGTCTTGTTGAACTGCCCTTATTCCCTTTTTAAAAGGAATGGTTTTGTATGGCGTTTTAAACGGCTCCTTTTCTTGCGCCTCGGGCAGTAGGTGCGCAGATTCGAAATTCGAAGCGTTCAAGGCTGAATCGTTGTCGTCGAGCTGCTCTTCTTGCGTGTCTTTTTTCGAGACTATTTTTTGCGGTGAATCTTTTTGTAGCTCATTTATTATTTGTACTTGTATGTTCCCTAACTTCTGCTTTTTAGTAAAAGTAGGTGAACTATCTGTCCCCCCCGTAGGTTTAGCATTATCCTTTATGGTTATTTTCTTGTTCCCACAGTCAATGCGGGGCTGAATTGTGGCGGGTCTTTTAAAGACCGCACTGTGATCCCTCATAAGGTGGGATTTGACGGTATCTAATGTTGATTTATAATCGAGTCTAGATCCGCTATTCGCACTTGTGAGTAGCGGGATTAGCCCTATGCAACGGGGACATTTCGGGTTCTTTCTCAGCTTATTCATATAAAGTTGAGTCCGTGACTCACTTATGGATCGCCCTGAGTCTGAGTCGATTGATATTGTGGATATAGCGTCATCGTCTGTCTCACACGACATCAGCTCCATGGGGGCTCCGGGTTCCGCCCCGGAAATACTAGAAACGTCGGTGGTACAAGGACCCCTAGTGCTACTCTGTAACAGGAGCACAGAAGTAGCAACTAGTTACAATAAACAAAATGCTTTCAAATACCGGGTAAACGGCGGGTAAAATACACGCAGATCTCTATTAACCTGTGAAATCACCTAACAGGTCTTGTTCCGTACGGCACCGAAACAAGAATTTTCTTTCAGTTTTGGCGATAATCGGTCGATGAGGTCAGGAACGTTCGCACTTTCTAATTTAGTGATGGTGGAGAAAATGGCTTAAAAACCAGAGTTTTAGCCTTGTACAATTTTTTTTTGCATGACTAATAATAGTTAAACTTCTGGGTACTATTAAGAAATGGCCAGTTTGAAAATAATGTCAATTAAACAAAAATTATAAATCAATATTGATAATTAGCGTATTCTTGACAAAATGGTGAAGTAACTTTAATTATCAAAAATCTTGGGACTATAGGAATTATTAGTATATTATAACCTCTAGTTTAGACAAGAAAACTGAGGTACCAGGGTGAGAATTAATGACAAATTCTTGAAAATTTCATCTGAACATACTATATTCAAACGGTTCGAAACCATCATGGAAACGTAGTAAAGTTAGCTGCCCTATAGGTGCGAGAGAGAAAGAAAACGTCATTTGTTTCACACAACTCCTAAAGTAAAAAGCTGGTCATACTTAGTACGTTTACATGAGGCATTTGAATCAGCTTTCACAGTTTAAAACTGTTTGAAAACGGGTGTTGAGCTCGATATGAGTCTTTGATCGTGCATTCCGCTTTCACTGGTTGAAAATTAATATCAATACTTGAAGATAGAGTGTGATAAAGTGTTTTCTAACGCAGTTTTTGACGTAGATTCTTGTCAAGTAATGTTAAAAGTAACATTCTAGCCGCCATAAAATCCACCAGAAACTGCCTTTAATCATCAGAAAGATGCACATTTTCCGATCCTGACCTAATCAATCAATCAATCAATCAATTAATCAAATTTATTGGTAATAATGCATGTCTAAAACACATTTTTACATGTCAAATTCGAACTATCAATAATCTACCTTATATAACAATAAATTTATCATACAAGCATTATAATTACATATTACCTAAACAATTTAAAAGAAGGCAAATTCATTAAAATGACATTAAAATAGTAAAAGACAAACTACAGCTAAAAAACATACACCTTTAAAACTCATAAAATATGAATATTTGAAGCAAAGTACTCCTCAAAAGTGTAAAAAGCATCGTTAATTAGGAACATTTTAATTTTAATTTTAAACTGGCTGTTACTGAGTGTTTTAACATTTGGTGGTAGTTTATTAAAAAAGGTTACTGCAAGGTATCTAGTGCCATCCCTGGTTCTCTCAAGACGGCTAGTCATCCACACAATATTTCGAAACAAAAAGAGATATTGAGATAGCTTTTTGAATAGATTGATGGTATGATTTTCCCAAGTGAGTCCCGGATCCAGACAAACCCCAAGAAACCCAACCTCTGCAGCACAGTTTGCCAAAAGTGGATGTTCAGTTGGCATCTTCCTAAGTGCAAAGTTCATAATCTGTGATTTTGAGTTATTGAGGGATAGTTTATTGGACCAGAACCATTCAGGTATCTCTCTTTCTGTGTTTTCGAGATCAAGATCATATATCTCAGATGGATGATAGCTTTGGTAATATGTGGTATCATCAGCGAATAAAACAGTGCTAGCTCTGTGTTGGCAATAAGCAAGATCATTTATATACACGAGAAATAGTATAGGTCCCAATATCGATCCCTGTGGAACTACAAAACTTAAGGGCAGTCTAGAGGAACAATCCTGGTGAAGAGACACATACTGGAATCTATTTGAGAGGTATGAGGCAATCAATGAAACTGCACTGCCACGAAAACCATAGAAAATCAGTTTTTCCAGGAGGATACCGTGTGACACACAGTCAAATGCCTTGGTGAGATCCAGGAAGGAAGCATAAGTATCCAGATGATTCTGAAAGCCCTCCAGGATATTGCCTGTGAGGTGGTAAATTGCCAACACTATACCAGAGATTTCACAGTGCTGTTCTTCTGACATATTCCCTAACCCTAAAGAGGAAGATATTAATTTGTTATTTACATAAATACATGTACCACCTCCAGACTTTTCCGACCTGCAAAAACCAGAAATGGCCGTATAGTTCCCAACAAGAACCCTCTCCAATTCTCCAGGCACTAGCCAGTGCTCATTCAAGCAAAGACAATCTGCTAGTGTTTCATTGAGGAGTACTTCAAAATTTAAAAACTTATTTCTAAAAGATTGAACATTAAAATGAATAATTCTTAAAACATTGTTACTAACAGTCATTAGTTTATTAACAGATGGACTTAAACCTCTAATATCCTTCTCAGTTAGCTCTATTTGTTTCTGGTGAGGGCCCTCTGGCGTTGAACACGGAAATGGACATGACAGCACCCTCATTTTTTCTAGGGACCCCAAGTTTGAAAGAACTGTATTGGTTGTCCTTTCTGGTAACCATTTTTTCACAGAAGCAGTCCTCCCCAAGATTGTGTTTGTTCAGGTAGTTAGTCACATCTTCAGCCCTTCTTTCGGGAGCAAATCCAGAAACGAAAATCCAGGATTTTTCAATCTTCTTCACCACCTTCAGTAGGTCATCAGTGTCGCTATTTAAACCCTTTTTTGGATTTGGCCTGTTTCCCCAGAGATTTTTTTCTGTAGGAGACTATTTCAAATCCATCATTGAATTTATTTTATTAATTTCCTCATCAGACTCTTTGTCTAATTCTGAGGAATTCGTTTTTGTTTTGATGTGGACGTCAGTGTCAGTGTCAACACTGTCGGTATTATCACTGTTAAAATTTTTGACGTTGACATTTCTCCTCCTCTGTATTTTGGGTTCTGTCCCCTTTTCGTGTTGCCCCTGCCCATTAGCAACACGAGAGGGAAGAGCAAGAAGATCAATTGCTGATTTTTTTGACACTGACGTACTAGTTGCTGAGGCGATGAGGCAGGCATCGGCGTAACAGATGGTTTTGGCGGGCGTATTGACAGACTCCCAACCTCAAATTCGGATTTTTTTATTTTATCTTGAAGAATTTCCTGGTTTTCCTTTAGAAAACGATTGTTTTCCATCAGAATTTGGTTCATTTCCTCTAAATTCTTGATGATCATTTGATAGAGGCACTTTTCACTTTCCCGCACAGTCACCATGAAACTCCTCAAAAGGAGTAACGGGAGGGATATAGAGGTTAATTAAATATATAGATGATACATTCAGGAGGATTTTGACTACTATAATGTCGATATATGCAACTTGTGGAAAGTGTTTCGTATGTTCTCTTCATATCCTCTTAATGCACGAAAGTTTGATTGCTCCAGATTATTCGGTTTTTTAGCAATAAAATAATAAGTGGTGACGTGTCGTGTCACTCGAAATGGCGAAATGTTTAGATTCAACTAGCTCATCCTGCATAAAAGGCATCATTGCCAAACTGTCTTCTAATACAGTAATCGACTTTTCTAAAACACAATTACTTTTCTAGAAAAAAATACTAACCTTCATTTCCTTAAACTATAAATCGAAGCTTTTGCATTTTCCCGACATTTTCATTTTCTCTACAAAAAGAAAACGTATTTTCTGAAATCCCTTGAAGTTTATCTTTGTACCGTAACCTCAATTAACGTCTGCGAAGTTAATAACCAATAAACATTTGTTTTAAAGATAAATAATAAAATAATAAAAATAAGTGCATAAAATGTCATCGTATTCTATTTTATTTACGTCTCATTGAATCTTAATTGAAGATTAAGCTAATATGAGACTAAATTCGGTCTTAACCGATTTCAATGAAGTATTTATGGATTAAATTTCGCCTGAACAGACTATATTCAAACGATTAGAAACCTTCATTGAAACGTAGTAAAGTTACCTGCCCTATAGGTGCAAGAGAGAAAGAAAACGTCATTTGTTTCACACAACCCCCAGAGTAAAAGCTGATCATATTTAGTATGTTTACATGGGGCATTTGAATCAGCATTTTCCAGTTTAAAACTTGAGCTCGATATGAGTTTGATCGTGCATTCTGCTTTCACTTTCACAAAATTAATATGAATTCTTGAAGATAGAGTGTGATAAAGTGTTTTCTAATGCAGTTTTTGGCCTAGATTCTTGTCAAGTAACCTACTTTTTCAAATACTTTTCGAGACAAAAAAATAAAAACCCTTTTTTTTACCTAGAAATTAATGGTTTTCCGTTTTCACGGCATTTTCGAAACAAGGACGCATTTAGGGAGCTTTTCGCCTAAAAATTCCCTATCGAACTCTGTTCTGTGTCGATAGTTATTGTGTTTAAAAGAGGAATTTTGAAAAATCGCATATTAAGACTTGTCCTAATAACACGCAAACGAAAAATCTGATCGTTGAAAACAATTTACCGTCACTGGCCCCCAAATATTGCCTAAAAAAGTGCCTAACCCCAAATAAGAAATAATAATGAAACAATGGGTTTATGGTAACTAAAATGGCTTTGCTCACTGTCTCTCTCGTTTAGTTGCGACTTTATCCCAGTAAGCGTCACATATCCGAGTGTGACGACTCAGTCGTGTTCACTACTCAAAAATAAGTGCGCTGAAAGTGCCTAAAGAAGTTTTCACTTAAAAAATCAATACAATTATAATTTTAGGCGATTAGTGGCTTTCTCGACAAAATGGCAAAGGAAAATTCAAAAATGAGCCTTGCTAAAGAGTTTGAAACCAAATATTCTATTGGGTTTTAGTATATGTAACTTTAACTTTTAATAAGAAAAGGGGCTTGTGCGTCTTGGGTGTTGCATGTTGAGGCCAAAGAAACGAGCAATGAGGTTTTTCAAACTGCTGTTCCCCATGTCAACCTTCCCTCACCATTCTTCTTTCTCCCTTGAAAACAAGTCACCAGTTTCCATTGCCAGTCGGTGATAATGATTAACTTAAATAATACTCTTGAAGGGCACTAAGCGCGCCCAAGTGAGATGAGCTGATTAGCAAAGTTCTACTAAGCAATTAATGGAAGAGATGAGAAAAATGCAAAGTGATAAGAACAAAGAACACCACGAACTTAGAGAGATAAGCAAGAGGATATCCAAATCCAAATCATAAGCATTAATGGAAGAGAGGAGAAAAATGCAAAGCGATAAGAACAAAGAACACCACGAACTTAGAGAGATAAGCAAGAGGATATCCAAATCCAAATCTATCACAGGAGATAATCGAAAGTACAAAAGTGTAAAAATCCAACAAACGATCGAAGATAATAAAAGTCTCATAGTTCTAAGGAGAAAATTAAACAATGGCAAAAAATAAATAATCAAATTAAAAGACAAAAATGGAACTATGACCACCAACAGAAAATAATTATTAAGGGTAGTAGAAGAATTCTATACAGAATTGTACAAGATCCGACAAAACCTTGATGGGCAACAAACAGAAAACTTAGATAATTCTGGAAAAGGAGTAGTTAACCAAGGATCGGAAGAAATGCCAGATATAACAACATATGAAATAAGAAAATGAAAAGAAATAAAGCTCCGGGTGAAGACGATACTGTTATAGAAGCCGTAAAGATTGGAGGGACAGACTTTTATAGAAAATAAAGGAACTGTTCAACTTATGTCTGCACCAAGGCGAATCACCTACAAGATGGCACAATGCGCTACCCAGTTTAATACACAACATAGACCTTGAAAAGTACTGACCAATAAGCTTGTTAAACCACCTCTACAAGCTATTCACAAGAATAATAGCAAATCGATTAGAAAGAAAATTGGACTTTTATCAATCTAGGGAACAGGCGGGTTTTAGGACAAAGTTTGGCACTAACGACCACCTCCACTGTATAAAAGACCTTATAGAAAAATCCATCGAATACAACCGACCCCTGGTCCTGGCCTTCGTCGACTTCCGCAAAGCATTCGATACGATCGAAATAAACAGTGCAATGAAAGCGCTGGAGGAAAGCCGTATAGACTATCGGTACTCTAAACTGATTAAAGACATATATAGCAATGCTACCATGACCATGACGACGACATAGCTCTAATAACAGACAACTTGGGAGAGATTAGAACAATGATTACTGAGTTAGATGCCGTTTGTAAAGAACTCGGTTTAAACATGAACTTTAGAAAGACGCAATTCATGACAAATTTGATACCAAGGGAAAACCTAAAGGTCGGTGGTAACGAAATAATACTAGTCCACAAATATAAATACTTAGTTCATGAAATCCAAATTGCCAGAGGCCAGAGATAACCAAACCATTGAACTGCAAAGAAGAATTACCTTGGCATGGGTTGCATATGGAGCTCTATCAGACATCTTCAAGAGCAACATATCAAATCACCTAAAAAAGAAGACTTTCGACCAATGCGTGCTCCCAGTCATAACTTACGGTGCCGAAACACTCTCCTTAACCCAGGCCACAGCAACCGAACTCAGAGTAGCCCAAAGAAGAATGGAAAGTTCGCTAATGGGACTGACTCTCAGAGATAGAGTCAGAAATGAGGAAATAAGAAGAAGGACAGGCGTCATGGATGTTATCGAGCGCATAGCATGGCTTAAGTGGAACAGGGCCGGCTATGCGGCCAGAATGACTGATGGGTGGTGGACCAGAAAAATGACAGAATGGAGGCCACGAGCTGACAAAAGGAGTAGAGGCAGACACGATGGACAGACGATGTCAATCGCTTTACCCGTGCCCAGGGATACGGGCGAAGACCACACCGGCAAGACAGGCGAGATGATAGTAACCTGGATACGGCTGAATTGGCGTAAGTGACAATCCCCCTTTAGGGATAGTATAAAGAAAGGGTTAAAGTCGTAGAGTAGACAACCGGTCTAGGAGAGAGACACTCCAGAATCAAAGCTCTGGCCCTCCAGGATGGAGGTTTTGGCATTGGGCTAGTAACTCAATACAATCGAAAACAAATCTCTGCTAAAAATCCCAGCAACAAACCTCGGAACTTGGACCGAACAACACGTAGACAACCACAGCATCGAAACAAGGACATGATTTTCGGAACATGGACTATTCAAGAGCTAAACAAAAAGCTTGGAGACGTTCTAAAAGGGTTAGAACAAATGAAAGTTGATATAGCTGCACTTACAGAACCTAAAAAAAGAGAAGTGGAATAGAACAACAGTCTGACTACATAGCAGCAAAAGGCGTATCATTACTAATTCACAAGAAATATCAACAAAAGCTACAAAATTGGGATACACTAAATGAACGAATTGTAGTGGCAAACTTGAGAGTTCAAGGACATAGATTATCTGTTATAGGTCTATACGCCCCAAATGATGACGCAACACCTGGTGAAAAGAATGAATTCTATAACCAACTAGAAACCACTCTGACCAGTCTCGGAAGTCAGAGGGAAATCATTGCCAGAAGCAACTCTAAACAACAACGGCCAGAGACTCCTTGAATCATGCGAAGTACACAAACTTAAGATACTGAACGGATTTTTCAAACATAAGGATATCCACAAATATGCCTGGTATCAAGACACTAGGGGACTCAGAAGTATCATCGATTACATAATTATTAAGCAAGACACTAACTGGCAAGGTAATGATACTAGAGTATTCAGAGGAATAGAGTGTGGCACAGATCACTATCTGCTTATCTCTAAGTTTAGAATTAAGTTCAACACTGGCCAAAACCGAATTGACTCTCCTCCAGCCGAAAATAAAATAGAGCAGTGCAGGTATAACCTTGTTGGCCTGTATAAACCAAGCACTAGAATGCTATTTCACAATCGCCTAGACCAAAAATTAAATGACCAGAATATTACACGTGTAACCACTTTCCTATATCAGCATATAGTGGAGTCATTGCACTCTGCGACACATGAAGCCCTTGGTGTAGAAAACAAAAGGTCTGGAGTATACTTAAAAACATTATAGGGGGAGAATAGACACCAAGTGAAATAAAAGAGCAAGCGGGATTCCGTGCAGGCCGATCTTGTGTAGACCATATCTTTAGTTTGACTCAGCTAAATGAGAAAAAGTAGCAACAAACAGAGACGTTCACTTGCTGTTCGTTGATCTCACAAAAGCCTTTGATACTGTTCCTGTACAAAAGCTATGGCAAGTACTAGAAAAGTCGTCCATAAACAACACGGTTATAGTAGCAATAAAAAAACTTTATGAGCAAGCTACATCACAGATAAAAATAACCTATCCGAGAGCTTTCTAGTTACGAAAGGACTACGACAAGGCTGCTGTTTATCACCCACTCTTTTCAAAATATATTTAAATGAAGCTTTAAAAAAATGGAGAAAAAGCTGTTGTGGAATGGAAGTACAAATAAACGACGAAAAAACTCTATATACGCTTCACTTCGCTGACGACCAAGTGGTGATAGCACAGGACAAGGAAGATCTGGAATTTATGACAGTCAGGCTTCTCAAGGAGTATGAAGATTGGGGACTACAGGTAAACAAGGAAAAAACCAAATATTTATGTATTGGAACAGCGTCAGAGGATTTGCAGTTAAATGACAAGGATACCATAGGGTCGTGCAATAAATATACATACCTTGGAACACAAATTGACAAAACAGGACGTACTACAGAGAGTGAAATTGAACAAAGAATCATAAAGGGGAAAAAGGTTATAGGCTGTCTAAACACACTACTATGGTCAAAACAAATCTCTTATGAAAGGAAACATCTTCTTTATAATTCCGTCTTCAAAAGTGTAGTAATGTATGGCTGTGAAACATGGCAAATGACAAAAGCCCTAGAGAGACGTCTTTTGGCTTTGGATATGGATTTCTGCATGGTGAAGAGCGGCCGGGAACTCAAGAATAGAAAGAATATCGAATGCCCGAATAAGAGAAATTATGAAGGTGGAACATACAATTGTTGACGACATTCAACAAAGGCAGTTAACATGGTATGGTCATGTGGAGAGGATGACAGATGAATGGCTCCCAAAACTAATACAACAATGGTTACCTACCGAAAGACGACGCAGAGGTAGACCAAAAACCACATGGATGAGTGGAATACACAGAGCAATGTCGGAAAGAGATTTGCATCCAGGAGATCGGGAGGATAGAAAATACTGGAGGCTGGGAACCGGAAGGCGTAGGACGCTATGAAACCGGATCTATGTATGTAGGTTAAAGCAACAAAAAAATCTACTAGGTCCAAAGTACCAAATATGGATGGCGAATGGGGACACCCACCTACCCATCGTGGATAACAATTAAGGATAATTTTCAATCAGGAAATCTCACGGATCGTCCAATATATAATAACTACTCCCAATGCAGATAACATCTGACATCATCTATAAAACTGGCAATTAAGCATCGACTCACTTAATACACTAATAGGAATCAAATGATATTCATTAAATATTATGGGATAATTCACACGTATTTAACATTAGTTTATTAGTTACGTCCAATTAAAAACCCATTTTTATTTTAATATGGTCCGATAATGAGCAATTAATAAAATCATTATCAACAGCAAGGGTGAAAGAGATGAAAAGTCTTTATGCAGTTGAGCACACTTTTTCCTGGATAGTGAATGAGACTTAGACGTCACGCACGGATATGTTTCATGATTGATTGATTGATGGTGATTTGATGATTTTGTATTTCTATTCCTAGGAATCCCAGCGAGTTATTCAAGGACAGAATTCGTAAACATATCCGTCAAAATCGGCATCCTGTTTAAAAAAACATATATTGTTTTTCGATCGGTGAATGTACATTGTACAGGCAGGCAGACATCCAATATATATATATATTTAGAAAAATAAGATAATGAAATACGAAACGGTTTACTAACCCGACGTATCATCGTCCTATTGTTAGAAGAACCATAATATAAAGACCGAAAAAGTTAATAAATACATGTGTCTGATTTAATTTCGGTAACATGGATGACTAAGTATATGTGGGTGAATATATTACTAAAAATTTGCATAATTATTCAACAATCTCTTTGCCGCTGGACGACCGTGAATTTTTAGCAATACTATGACCTTTGGCGTTTTAGGAAAATGGAAAGTTTGATTTAGGACCGAAAATATTGAGATTGGGATGAGTTTCATGAAGCACTGAGTTATTCTACTAAAAATAACTCCATCTCGGACTTGCAATTTTGATATTAATTTTCATTGTGAAGACTCCCTTTCTTAAACATGAAATCCAAACTGAAAAAACCCCTAGTTCCGATTTTGTCAGGTAATTTTATTGATTAATTTTCTTTGTGGGAATGTGGGATACTCCAGGGGATACCCCTTTTCTTGTCTGAATTTAAAGATTAAATAATAGCTAGTTTCAAGCTCTTTATTTTATCAATAATTGTTATCATTTTACAAATTCTTGTTACTATTTTGTCAAGAAAGCCACTAAATCATATATGTGCACTTAATTAAATGCTACTGCTAATGGTCACGCGGGAAGTTAAATAATACATTTGGCTCATTAGGTGCCGTGCTAGTCTAGCTCCAAGTATCACTTTGTGTTATTCCCAATAAGAAAATGTGCACCGGTTGACAACCTTGCACCAAGACCTCCTCCTCGGCTGCTAAAATGTCATTGTTTTCACGCGATTTAGCATTGAGGGTAAATATTTAGAAAATTACTTAAAAGAAAGTTTCAAAATTTACCATCAAATAATCATTATCGGACTTTTAAACATAAAAAATGATTTAATATGATCAGCACCGATCGGTCTACTGCAATTGCTGAGTGCATTTGACTAGTTGGCATTTATTATGACGTCATAGACAAAAGCACGATAATCACAAGTCAAAGATATGGTAACACTTCGCCTCTCCTGAGCAAGTAGACTGGCGTCTACCTGGCGCAAATTTTTGACCTTCGGACCAAAGCATTTGGCAGACTGGCGTCTCGCCGCTGTAGGGAGCCTTAGATCCCGACTTCTGCCGAACGGCATAGTTTATGGCGCTACATGCGTTGTTTAACGTTTACATTTGTATTGAGGTAACCCGCCTATTTAAAGATTGCTTCATTAGCCCTGATACATTCAGTTTTTGGGACACCCCAT
>MU188251.1:51421-65128 GCA_016904865.1 Pissodes strobi | reverse complement strand
CCCCGAACATCGCACCCCGCACGGCACCATATATAGAGATATCTCACTATTTTACAAGCAATTAAGGCCGCCTTAACTCACAACTCTCAATAACGTCACTTTTCATCCCACCTTTCTAACCACATTACTCCTAGTTTTCAAAAATCAACTTTCTAAAATGTATTTAAAATTCTATCTATCAGGAGAGCAGAAACGCACCTACCAACAAGGTAGTATGCGCGAGCTGCTTCTTGGTTGGCCCGCTCACTGTGTTCGGACACGGGGGCGGGGCTTGCCAAGGGACTCGCTGCGCGTATAAATACGCACAAGCGGTGCCCATGCATATAATCTGAACTCAAGCCACCGAATCATCCATGACTCACTCCGTAGCCGGACCCGTGAGGCTCGACCAATCTAATCTAATGCAATTTCAACTACACTGGAACAGCCCTATGTCTATACATGGCATAAAGCCATTCTTGTATATACTCTTGTATATATTCATTCATGTTGTACAGTGTGATTGTCCTTTTATTGTTATGATCGCCTGCTCATAATGGGCAGTTCAAGCAGGTTTTTTCGATGTTTTCCCTGCATACCTACCCTGGCAATAACATTTACCCCTTCAGGTAACCTTCGCTAAGTATTTTTTCTGAGCTCTAAGCAAATAACAAAGAAGGCAACGCCTTTGAAGGGTTTCTTCCCAAGTAAAGGTCACAATCAATGCAGCACCACATACCCTATAAATAATTAGGTTAAGAACAGCCCCCTAAGGGTGCCTTACTGTTGGCAACGGCGTTGAGCTAACAACGCCTAGCACAACAACAGTAGATAGTATTGTATATATACATTAGGCATGATTAGATGTAGGAAATGTTGTTGAGAAACTGTTTAATGTAGAAATAAAGATGCTTATGCTTATGCCCTCTTTAATGTGCGAAAGTTTGATTACTCCAGATTATTCGGTTTCCAGTAACAAAATATTAAGTGCCGTCGCGTCGCGTCGTAATGGCGAAAAGTTTAAATTCAACTAGCTCACCCTCTATAAAAAAGCATCCTCATTTCTAAAGTGTCTTCCAATACAGTTTTTGGGATAGATTTTCGTGAATTGATCAGCTTTTTAAAATAAATTTATTTTCGAGGAAAAAAACTTGAACTTTTTTTACCTAGAAATCGATGCTTCTACATTTTCTTCCAACATTTTCCCAATGGAGAAGCATTTGAAATGTTTCTCTCCTAGGAATTTCCTATCGAACTGTCGGTCGTCTCAGTTTTTTCAACCTTCGCGATTGTTTTGTTTCGGCGCCAGAACGATCCAAAGTGGGTCATGTCTAAAAAATGCTACTGGGTTTGTCCATGATACAATAAACGTAAGGTATGATATCGCGCAGGCGACGATTCGTCTGTGACGTCATTGCGAGCTTTCTTTGGCGCTGCGCGCCGGCCGGCATTTACAACATGAACGAACGTGTGCTTTGCACTTGAGATTCGTATGTTTTAGATTTAAATTTTGTTGGCGTTATAGTACTGTCATAGATGAATATAGCTAATATATTCATCTATGGTACTGTTCCTTAGACGATGTTTGTTGGTATTTTTAATTAAAAAACGTTTGATTATGAGGTGTGCTGTGGACGGATGTAAGGTGGATAACCAAGGCAAAAACTTTGATAGGAATATAAGGTGTTTCACTTTTCCCAAAGACAAAATATGTGTAGTAAATGGGTTCACCTGTGTTTTCGTAAGGATAAATTTAATAAAACTTCTTCACGTATTTGCTCAAAACATTTTGAGGAAGATGACTATGTACAGGGTGGCCCGTTTAAGACGGGCCTATACCTTATCTCGAAGACTACAATGGTTGCAAAAAAAATTAAAAACAAAAGTTGTTCCTAGTAAAACGATCTTTACTTTTTTGTATTTTTTTAATCTTTACTTTTTTATATACAGGGTGGTCAAAGAAAGTTACACTTTTTTAAATGAAACAACCTATATTTTATTACATTTTTGGATTCTACTTAAAATTCTAATCATATTAAATTTGATGTATGATGTTATACCTCTAGAGTTAGTAGTTTCACAGCTATAAACAGTTGAAAATCGGTACTGTGGCTTCTTTTCACATTGGTAGCAGGAAGACCATTAAAGATGGAGTAAAATTAATTCCACATTCCTATCTTAACTTTCCAACAGCTATCTGATGCTAACTGATGGTACCTACAGAGGTACCAGATTTGGTACCCATGGTACCACTTGCCAATGGTACCTACCGTGGTACCAGATTTGGTACCCATGGTACCACCTGCCAGTGGTACCTACCGATGTACCAGATTTTGTACCCATGGTACCACCTGCTAATTAGTACCGTCAGATAGCTCTTGAAAAGTTAAGACAGGAATGTGAAATTAATTTTACTCCATCTCTAATGGTCTTGCTACCATCAGGATTTGATAAATTTAACAATTTCTAAAAAAAGAAAGATGACTAAAATTATTATTTAAGAAAAAATATTATTATCGATTTCCTTTTTTTTGCTGTCGATTGGCCAATACTCAATAAACGTTTTTTAGATAAAAGTAAAAGTTTATTATGTTTCTCAAAAGATGCTGTTTTTAATACAACTATTTTGATCCATTCATCATAAAAGTTATGTTGAATATATATTTTTTTATTAGTATTTTTATAGTATTAATATGTAATAATTAGTTTTTAATTTCACCCAGGACACAAATTTTCTTAAAAAATAGAGAAAATAGGTAAAACAAAATGATTATGTGCCTATAAACGTATGCATTTCAATAGAAGCCAATCACGCAATGACGTCAATGCGCGGAGCGAACGAATTTGAGACGGTTAGGTATCATACCTTCCGTTTATTGTATCATGGGGTTTGTCGATTACTGACACCAGATGTCATTTAACGGATCTTGCGAATAGCTAACCAAAATTAATTAAAGCTAACTGAAACTAACCCCTAAAAATTAACCTTATGTGAAGGATAAGCGGCCAGCGGCGTAATGAAATGCAACCTAGCTCGTACGCAAAATCATTTGATGGGGCTTCTCGCTTTGGTCTGTTTTTTTTTTATCAATTTAAGAAAAGTAGAACGCCGCGGTATTTTTACACCTATTTATTGATATTGATTTTACTAAGTTTTTCTAAATCATATGTGCAACTAGTAGGTTGAATGACTGAATATGAAAAAACAAAGAGTCAGACTACACAAACACAAACTTAAATTGCCATGTCTTCAGAAATAGAGAAAACATTAAAAATAAAAAATAAAATTCTCCAGGAAGTTAAAAGAAAAACTGGAAATGTTCCTTTCTCTTAGCTTTATTATTTGCAAGAGGTTCTACTAAATCTTTAATGTCCATATAGATGCACGACAATACTACTAACTGTGAACCAATAATATCAATTAATAATTAATATATTAATAATAGTAATAAAGGATTTTATTGATGTAGGATTTACTTTGCATTGTTGCTGTTGCAGAAAATATCTCCGCACATTTATTTTAAAAACTAAAAGTACGATATGTATTTACCTAAATAATTTTAACACTTTTGCGGTAGTGATTGAACAATTCAAGGGCCCCTTTATATGTTCGGCTCGTATGTACCGTATACCATTGCATACCCCAGTTTCGCCACTGTGTGAAGCATACATTAATTTGAGTATAGTACCCAAAGATTTAATAATAAATCTTTGATAGTACCACCTCGGCTAGAGCGATTACGAAAAATCTTATATAAGTTTGATCAAGGCTTACCGGAATGAAATCTTTTCATAAAATGATGCTGATAGAATGGTGAAGTTTTAAATATTACAATTCTAAATTTCTAAAACCCAAGGAGTGTTTTGAGTTTTCCGTCGTCAGCTCTTATTATTTACTAGCTAAAGGTACATAAAACACATTATGTACATTATTTGCAAACAAAACAACCAACAGGTTATCTGTTAAATCTCAATTTAGTTTTCGGAGGTCTCTCTCTCTCTCTCTCTCCCTCTAGTCGTTTACTTCATTGATTGAAGCATCGTGATCTTATGATTCATGTCACGGTATTTGTGATTTCGTTTCCTTTATCTCTATCTGGAATGTATATCATGTTTTCTTGTAGCGAATTTCCCGTGAACTGCTTCATTTGATCCATCCACCGCTTCGGAGATCGTCCCCTAGGTCTCGTACCGTCGATTTTCCCTTGTATCACTAGTTTTTCTAGATTATCATCTTTCCTCCTGCTCACGCGTCCAAAAAACTTAAGAATTCGCTGTTTTACTATGGTTGACAGTCTTCCATTAATTTTCAGTTCCTCCTAGTATTGACCCATTGGTTCTATGAGCAGTCCAAGGAATTTTCAAGAGCCTTCTCCAAACCCATATTTCAAAGCTATCCAGTTTAGCAATGCCTGTAGCCTTCAAAGTCCACGCTTCTGACTCATATAATGCAATCGGAAAGACAAGGGCTTCGTCAAGGTTGCGTTTTGTACTAACCGTTATTTGTTTGTCCTTCCAAATTTTATTTAATTTTGTATGGCAGTTTTGGCCAGAGCTATACTCCTTTTAATTTCGGTAGATGCATTTCCATCACTGTTTATGTGAGTTCCAAGATAAAATATTTCTTCCACTATCTCTACATCGTTTATGGCAGGCGCTCTGTGTTTCAGAGTCGCTCTTGGTCGATTTTCTGAACAAAAAGAGATGTGCTCTTAGGCACTAAAATTTACGACAGGGCTAGTTCTAAAGTCATTTTGTAAATAAAACAAAAAGCTTTAGCATTATATGAATATTTTAATAAGTTACTTTACTTGAAAATAACTAGAAGCTCATAAATAAACAAAATATAAACAATGAATTATTGCACGTAGTCAGTGCTACGATGTGAAAAATATCAGTCGAGGCAAATTTCGACCTTGAAAAATATAACATAAATAATACTCTTAAAACCTAAATCATTGCGTAAACAATTGTAGTACTAAACTAATGTATGGTTATAAACATAACCTTGAAACTATATACAGTTAAATATCTGTTAGAGTTCCTGCGGAACAGCTGCTTATCAACTATGTTAGCTGATTTAGCTTTGATATAAAATACAATATACAAGCGATAATAACAGGATTAGTATTACCTTAGAGTCCACCTATAAGCTAATATGTACACTATGAACACCATTGACGAGAAACGTTCAATGTTCAGGAGGTTATCTTCTAACACTGGGGGAAAGTCACTTTGAAAAACACTAGCTAGATCTATGGCTAGCTTCTATTTACAATGTAGTTCGCTTTCTTGCAAATATGAATGACTGGATTGTAGTGGTTTTGACTGGTATGCAGTTAGTGCATATTGGCATGACATGAATGCCTTGTGAATGCGGCTTATTGGTGCACGCATGAATGATTAGTAAGTATGCTATGCAGGTAGCATAGGTAAGCTGAAATCCGCGTATGGGATGTAGCATTGTGATAGCTTGAGTATGTTGGCAGACTAGTGCCGTTTAATCCTTATGTTAGAATAAGGCAAGGAGTGTAGCAACCAGTGGTATACTGGTAATATAGAATGTCCCATGGGCAAGACCATTGGGGACTGTGCAGCCATGGCACAGCCTTTGAGAATTAGAGAGATCAGTGGGTCTCCATAATGGCAGTAAATGCCGAAATATACCTTTTTGTAGGCTTTGTGCTAGAGATCAGTGGGTCTCCATAATGGCAGTAGATGCCGAAATATGCCTTTTTGTAGGCTTAGTACTAGAGATCAGTCGGTCTCCATAATGGCAGTAAGATGCCCAAAAATACCTTTTTGTAGGCTTTGTGAGAATGTGATTGTAAACATGTTCGTTTACTTACTTGAGATTTAGAGACTAGGCTCTATTGAGTGCGGTGTGGTTCGAGACAGGGCTCGATTGTACAACTCCCATGGATAAGACCAATTGGGACGCCATTGCCTGGCGGGAGAATAATGGCATTAAGTTTGCCAATAAATACCTTATTGCAGGCTTGATGTGACGATGATTATGCCAGGATATCACTATATCACTTGAGTAACAAACTAGAGATGATGAGGTATCAAAACGTGAAAACTTGCCGGCATGGCGCCTAGCGCCAGCCGGCTAGAAACGGGGGTGCGCCTTTTGCGACTTACATGGCTACTTCGTACTCAATACTACTGAATTCTAGAACGTGGGAACTAGAGCAACTTGAAGAAGTTGTTACCGCCCCTTCTGGTGGGAGAAGATGCACCGCTTAGGGCATGGAAAGGGCAATAATGTAAATGCAGAGATATTGTGTAAAAACTTAACATGACCCGTTGTCTAAATTAATATTATGAATTTTAATACAAATCCGGTTGAAATCTGCTGATTAGTTTGCATGAAATTCGAATATTAAAGATGTGAATTTTAGGGCATTTTAGTTAGGGTGAACTGGTCATCCTGTAGGATGCGCTGCGATTGGGCGACTCGGTCGCCGGGGTATAGCGGGAAACGCTATGATTGGTCAGATGAGTTTAGGATGCGCGGCAGGCTCCAAATGAGTAAAGGTGGTCTACAACAGATGGCGCTAGCAATGCAGCCCGGATAAAGCGCGAAGCGCTATGATTGGTCGGAGGCCTTTTGAGGACGCTTAACTTTTAGCTTTCTAGCCTGCCGACGCAGTAGATAAACGTGGTAAACAAGAGATGGCGTTAGTAGTATCGCCAAGGTTTTAATTTGTTTGGAATGCGAGGACAGTGGCGTGGAAAGTTAGATTGTACAAAAATTAAATCGTTAGATTTGCAGACGTGTTCAAAAATGGTTTTTGAACACTCTGTCTATTCTGTTGGTGCGTTCTATTACCATTAGCTTTCTCGATTTAGTTTTAAGCCGAAGTTCAGACTTTCTCTTTCCACTATTTCAATAGTTCCGACATTTCTTGTTCATCCTTTCGTATAAGTGTGGTGTCATCGGCGTAGCGAAGGTTATTTACTTTTCTGGCGTCTATACTTATGCCTCCGTCCCAACGGTCAAAGCCTTCCCCATAAATGTTGAATAGCAAGGGTGATAAAATACAGCCTTGTCTTACACCTCTTGTATGTTGAAGGTTTGGGAGGTTTTATCCTCTAGTCTGACCACTGCAGTACTATTTTCATATAGATATTTTAGTAGAAGCACCGGATATTGAGGTGTACCTATATCTAAGTGAGCTTTCCAAAGCCTATGCCAGTTGACACAGTCAAATGCTTTGCTGCAGTCTAAGAAACATAGATGTTGGCTTCGCAAATTCTGTTGCTTTTTCGTCTAACATTTGAGATTTGTTCTCTGGTGCCTTTGGGATCTGCCAATTCAAAAAGCATCTGAGACGTTGGAGGAGAATTCTGAGCATGACCTTGTTTGGATGTGAGACAAGTGCAATGATTCTGAAGTTGTTACATTTTTAACTGGATCCTTTTTTGTGCAATGGGATGAATGTCGATGTGCTCCAATTGTTTGGCCATTGTCCTGTTTTCCATATGTTGTTACATATCCTCCACAGGATTTTCATGCCGACTTCATCGAGTTGTTTTAGCATTTCTGCGCTTATGGTATCACCGCCTGTGCTCTTCTGGGTTTTCAAATAGCGAATAGCTTGCTCTACTTCATCCCTCAAAATGTGAGGTTCTTGTTCCACCTCGTTAATGAAAGGTAGTTCGTTTTGTTCTTTTTCAAGATCTACACTCCCGTAAAGGTTTTTGCAATACAGCCGTCATATTTCAAGAACTCCATCTATTTCAGTAACTATTTTGCCATTTTGATCTTCTATATTTGTTTTTGGCTTAAATTCTCTTGCGATTTCCTTGATTCTTTGGAAAAGATCTCGTGTTTCATTGGTGTTGTGCAACCTTTCAATGTCAAGGCAGATTTTTGCAAGTGCAAGTGTCTCCTCTACTCAATGGTTGAAACCCTCTGTTCAACTTTTGATATTCGTTCATTTGTTCATTGTTGCTTTTGCCTATTCTTCTGAGCATCTTCCTTGCCTTTATTACATTCCAAGTTTGATAAGTCATCCACTGCTTGTTTTTTTATATATTTGGTATTTTGTTGTTACTTCCTCTTTGGTATCGATCATAGTTTCGGAGGTAAAACCCCGGAATAAGGAAACTGCATTACTTGTCATTAATCTGTTGTAGTTTTTACATTTTTAATTTAAGGCATTATCCATCAGGCATGAAACAGTGACTATTATTTTCCTCAGAGTATGTATTCTTCTGGTTACTTATCTGAAATAATTGTTTCAAATGAATTTTATTATGTAAAAATGATTTAAGCAAAAATTTAACACGTCATAATGTAGGGTTTTCGAATCAGCATTCAAACATTGGTTGTTATATTAACGCCAGCAAACTGCATGTAATAACAGTTAACTTTATACTAATCCACGCGCTCTTATTATTCTGCTACCTTTATTATTACAGTGCTCTTGAACATAACTGATAAAAATCCCTGGATATTTGGGCTATCGTAACCCGTTTGTAGGTCCGGTATAATGGCACATATTCCTCTATATTGCCATATCGATCCGAATTCTATTGGAAGTCATATTCCATTGGGTCTTGTGATTTATTAGACGCCCTCAACAAACAGATTTTACACCTGAATAAAAACATTCTGACAAATTTAATGATCGATCAAAATGAATGGACACGATAAAATGTGCAAAAGCCCTTTTTTTGGTGAGATTTATGTTTGCCACATAACGGCCTTAAGAGTGGAATAAAAAGGGGTTTTCAGATTAAATTCGTAGTCTTTATTCCGCAGTATATTTAAAAGACCACGGATTTTATATTTTAGCTATTTTCTATTTAAAATAAAATACCTTTGCTCATTCAGTGACGCACATTTGCGAGAGGTTTTTGCATTTGAGGGGTTCTCTTATGATATAATAATATATCTTTTCGCATCTTATGCGGGGCGCGCACACTTCGCGAGCCATTGTTTTACATTCTACATGTATAATATCTTATAATTATTATTTTTTAATATTAAAATGCTTAAGGCTCTACTAATATAACTCAGTGATGGAAGTTAACTATTTCATTACCACGTTGTCCCGTCAATATTGGCCGATTTTATAGAAAGTTTAAATACTGAGAGGCAAACAGAACAGGACCGGCTTCTTAAAATTTTACAAGACGAAGAAGATAAACGGGAAACAGAACAGAACTGCATTCAGAAAATTATACGAGACGAGACCATGAAGATAAAACGCAAATAGAACAAGATCGGCTTCAGAAATGGATGCTGGAAGTAATTGTAGGCAAGCAAGGAAAATTACAGAAAATATAAGACGAACAACATGAGAAGAAAGAAATGAGGAATCTACAGGCAGAAGTTGAGCAGAATAAAAAAATCAAGGACTCACCGAGAGGACATTTGCCACAGGAAAAATACCAAACTTCCAACGTATGACGATCAAACATCCTGGACAATGTACCAAAGACAATTTGAAGCCGCTGTTGTTGCCAACGGTTGGAATAACGAAGAATTGGCTATAGTGATATCGCTTCGAAGATTTGCCCTGGATACTATAGACCATTCTCATCAGTCAAGAGGGGAAATATGACATCCTTATAGCTGCCCTGGATCGAGAGGCGATTTAGAGATCAACACAGAAGACAACTCTTATCAGGCACAAGTAAAGTTCCGACATCAGAAACTTGGTGAAAACCTGCAAAAGTTAGACGTCTCATTCAATTGGCCTACCTGGGAGCAAGAGAAGGATTTCAAAAGAAACTTGTAGCCCAAATTTCGTAGATGGTATCAGAGATACAGAAGGTTAGAAGATGCTACATCTAGCCAGCCCTAGAAATCGAGGCAGCCTGTAACATGTCTAAGTGAAGGTCAGGGCAGTATCCATTCAGGAAGAAAAACTGGCAGTTGTGAATTTTTAAAGACTTTTTTTCAACAAATGAACCGAAGTTCTCCAGGCCACGAGGAGATTACGAGAACCATTAGAAGATAAGCCACGTGACCGAAATATTCTAAATCATATAATAGATGTGGAAGGACTGGGCATTTTAAAAGAGACTGTCGAATACAACTACGGTCTAGATCTTCATCTAAAGACGTTAGAAGATCGAAGTTCAAGTCAGGAAGAGTTACAACAATATAATTTTAAGGTTATGCACAGGGCATTAAGATTGCATAATAATGCAGATGCGTTATGTAGAAAACAATGCAAGGATAATTATTATACATATTGCCAAAGAATAGATCAACGAGAATCAGTCAGTTAGTGGTACCAAGGAAGAGAGTGTCGGAAGTCCTGGAAGAAGTCCGTAATGGAAAGTCTGGTAGTCATCTTCTAGTGAACAAAACGAATATCAAGATGTGAAATCGTGGTGTGGCTGTGTTCAACCTGTGCCGCAAGTCAAGGACCCAAGACAAGATATAGGGGAAAGATGAAACAGTGTAATGTGAGACTACCATTTGAGCGTATCGTCAGTGACTGAATGAAGACACGATATGATCTCAAAGCTAATTTTATAGGATTTCAGATGAATGGTTATATAATCCCTAAAGGAAGATCCCCCAAGCTAATACCAGGATAGGAAGGGCTCTACATAGTCATCAAATGAATTAGTGACGTGGTGTATAGAATATACAACGTGCCAACCCCGACAGGCTCAAAGCATGTCAGGGAAATGAAGTAACTGATCGGGACGATTAGGCTAACCCTACCTAACCCATCTGTATATATGTATGTACTTTATACACCTGACTTGCCGCGCCTGCGTATCTGCGTTATTTCCGCATGAATAGTCACCTTCCGAGATCATTCCTGACAGCTCTGTTATTTTCCTAAAGTAGAGTGCATAATTTACATGCCAAAGGGGTTTAGGGCAGCAGAGAATCGTGGCCCAATAGTCTATATCTATGAAACTTTTGTCTCTTTGTATTACGAAAAAACAAATCATACGAGTACAATATAATAATATTGCAAGATAATTAGATAATTTATAAAAATATATAGGTACCTATTTAATGAATTGAACCGAAAAGTCACGTGACATTTTTATATAATGTGAAAAGCTAATACACTTACAAATATATACATAAATAATTGTTTTTTCATTATGAAGGACATTTTCTTGATTTGTATTTTAATAACTCTTCTTTAATAGATAATAATTCAAAAGAAATTAAATTATTGTTAAAGATGTTCTTAGGTAAATATTACCAAAAAATTATTATAATAAAAGGGCCATTCTAAAATTTTGGTAATATGCGTTTGTTTGTTAAAAAATAAAGTTTTTTGATATAAGCGGCAACGTCGCAATGCTGCAAATAATTTAGACCAATAGAACAGGTAAGAAAATGTAGGATGCCAAATTTTCAGAAAAACTCTGCGTTCTGGCCTACCACCGACCGTGAATCACCTTGTGTATACCTACTGTTGTAAAAACGTCCTTTACGTCCCCTACATTTAAGCACCCCACTGGATAAAAATGCAAGCCGCGCAAGAATTTACACCTGCATGCGGCAGTTTAACGGTCCATGATTCTAGAATCGGCGGTTCGGAATTCTCAACCGATGATAGCTTAACCGTCTTTTCAGTCGCGCGAAAATTAACGCCGTCGATTGGTTGTGCACGGTGGGGTGGGAATATCCAGCTCTGAAGCTCGTCACTAGAATTAAAATTACAATTAGTTGAAGTTGAGATCCCGGAAAGGCAAGAAGCAAGAAATAACTTTAGGCCAGCGCCACCCATTTAGCCCCTAGCCCCATATCTCTGAGGAAATTATGTGATTTTCCGACATTTTTGGCCACTAGGGACTTAGCCAAATGTTCGACATCTCGATAAAGAATGGGCTCTAGAAAGCTTACAGACGAGCCAAAGAAGCCCCGAAGCGAAGGAAAAGACATTGTAGGACCAGCACTCTCAACTGGAACCGAATCAGCCTCTTACTGAATTTATTGTTTTTCTGAAATTTTGCAACCTCAGGATGGACGAATTTTCGACAATCTCCAAAAAAGGAAGGGCTCTAAGAAGCTTACTGACAAGCGAATGAAGCTCCAAACCGAAGGAAAAGGCATTGTAGGGCCAGCTCTCTCAACTGGTACCGAATCAGCCTTCTACCGAATGTATCGAGTTTTTCCGAGTTTTTGGAACTTCAGAACAGAAGAATTTAAGAAGAAAAAAATTTTGAAGATAGAAGTTAAGCACTTAAAGAGGCCTTGTCAAGCGGCCGAGTGCCAATAATTCACCGAAACCTTCAACTTAGTGTGCACCCTAAAGCAACACCCCGTGAAAAAGGTTAGTTGCAAGCACCTTGAATCAGCCTACTTTTTTGGGTTCTCATGTATGTGACTCTCTTCTCCTTCATACTAGTCGTAGTTAAACATTGGGCGAGAGTAAAACGCGTCGACGGCTAGTTCGGTTTCGAGTACTACAGAGCCCCCTGACTCCCCCATACTTTAGCTACTCGGCCTACGGGTGAATCGTGAAAAGGCGTAGGAGCCGAAAAAATAAAATAAGGCTTGACCTATAGAATTAGGGCGCATTCAAAGAGTGACAAGTGCGTACGGGAGATAGCGAAGTTATACTGCTGCGACTGGAGATATCTCAAAAGGAGGATCAAAGGCTATTTATCACTCGTTCGTATACCATGCAAAACCAGCACGGTCTCTGAACTGAGAGCCGTGTCCGGGGAGCAGTTTGGTCTCAAAGACACTAATCACACATTAATTCCCAAAATTCCCCCCTGACACAAAACCCCTTTCAGAAAACTGCCGAGCAGCATCTGACAAGTTGCCAGGGATTGGCACATAATACATAGCGAACACCTCCAAAAAGCCCCAGGAAACGGATTTTTTTAAAAGCACTCCATGAGCAACTTCCGTATGACTGAGGCCGATGCTTCCAGTGGAAGCGGCCCTCTAGGTGGTAGATGCATACGCCTACTCGCATCGTCCGGTGAAAGACCACCCCACCAGAACTGGGAAGTGCTAAGTGGTTTTCCCGAATCACGCGCTGGTGATTCCGGGTTCCACAGTAGGAATATATGGGCATGATGATGCTTCCAGGATCAAAATATTCCGGAAGTAAACTCCCCGGCCATTCGGATCTCCGGGCGCTGGGTGGCCCTGGGAGCCCTTCATTCCACATTTCACAGACAGCAAAGATACCGAACCAATTTAGAATAGATTTCTGCAACATAAGAGGCCGAAATACAAACATAAATTCGATGCACGAATATCTACTAACAAATAGACCACACATTCAAGCCCTTACAGAAACACAAGTATGTTCTACAGCAACAGTAAACTACCCCTATCCAGGTTACGACTTACATACCCGATTTAGACATGAGTTCGGAATATGCCTTTTTGTCCGAAGCGCAATAATTTCATGTCAACGCGAGGAAACACTCGAACCGAACAACCTTGACGTCATGCGGTTCGAGTTTTTATATGTTGTCTCTATCGCCCTCCGAGCGATAGAGCCTACCAAAGCTCTTTTACAATACTAGCTACCACTTTTGACTCAATACAGGTCGATCACCCCAATTCAGATGGGTGATTTCAAAGCCCACAACACCAACTGGCTCAAACATCACAACAAGACCGACAACGAAGGTAGAGAAGCAAAGTATTTGCCATCGGCTGCGGGTTTACTCAACTTGTAGGCGAACCAACTCGAATCTCAGAAAGTACCGCGAATTCGCCGCCCTCCTGGATCTTTTTCTAGCCACCAATCGTGACCAGTACAC
>MU188251.1:0-51411 GCA_016904865.1 Pissodes strobi | reverse complement strand
CACAATTACAGTTGGTCCGCCATTAGGTACTTTCGACCACCACACACTATTACCACAGTTTGTGAATTGCGACTTCTATAGAAGGATCCACCATTGCCTCGAAAATTCTGGCATTACAATTTTGCAAACTGGGACGATCTAAGGGAGTTCTCGGAGTTCTACCTATATTTTCTTTGGCTCGACGTCTGCTTTGGCACTGACGACTCTTCAGTCTGCTGCGAAGAGATTACGCAAATAATCTTCTCAGGAATGGAACATACATCCCAAATTCCATCAAGTTACCGTCAAAAGATGCGAAATAGCTGTAGGTAGGAAACAGCAAGCCTAGAAGTACTGGCAGCAAAATCAGACCGCTGAAAACCGCAATTATTTTGTCGAAGCGAGAAACGAATGCAAACGTGTGATCAACGGAACTAAGGACAAACACGATCAAACGATCAGGAATAAACTTTTGCAATGCCCCAGTGGCTCCAGGAATTTCTGGTCGGTAGCAAAGGCAGTAAGTAATAACTTTACAAAAACGTCTATCCCACCTTTGACAGACGCACGTGGCATCACGGCGACTACTGTGCTACAGCCAAGGAAAAAGCATCTTTAATTTAATATGTAGATGCTGATTATGTATGTATACATACTAACGATAAACGATATAGACTGTGTTCACATGTTTCATTGTATACTAGCTTTTTATTAATTAATATTTGCCCACAATGTATGTAGTGCGACTTTAATCCATATTGAGATATCTACTATCGACACTGTGAATATCCGAGTATATTTATTACATTACAAGTACAATTCACACTGTTAACTATCACTAAAACCTTTTGAAATAAAACACCATGAGAGAGAACACCCTAATTTCATTGCTTTTAAAATAAAAGTCACATGGTTCAATTCAAATCCGCACCCTGCTGCTAATCTCGTTTCTTGCGTCATGAGTAGGGAGATAGGCAGATGATGGCCTAGCTAGTAATGACGTCAGTTTTTTTTAGTATACGGACTATACTATCTTTATCTTTCTTCTTACTTGGAAGACTACTTTCTGAAGCTCTCCCTATACAAAATCTGTATTGTGTCCGCTTTTATTGAACCAATTCTCTTGGTCATAGGCCATGAAACAGGATGAGTATTGGCCCTATTATGTTGCATCCGTAGCTCCGATAAAGTGGCAAATATTCGCCCATATTGCATATCGATTCAAATTCTATAGGAACTCGTATTCCGTAGTGCCTTTTAATCGTGATTTATGATATGCCTTTTGCCAATGAATATTTGCCGTTGAATGGAACCATTTAAACCACACCTCATACTATTATCGTTTTCGATAGTTCCTTATAGTCCGTGTATTTAGAGAATATTATGACATCCAGTTTATATTTATTTGTATATCGGGTGCTATAAGTTAATACCTCAGAAATTAGTGAAGTTAGAGGAAACATATTGTGGGAATATGTTATATAAAGAAGTCACAAAAATCCTAACATTAAAATAAATACTTTACTTTGTGTGGTTGGCGCTACACGGTTCAACTTACATCCATGATAATGCACACTTTATTTTAAAAGTGACAAAAAAAATGGTTATTGTTATTCGAAATGGCGAGGGATTAAACAAAAATATCGTAATTAAAATTATTGTCAACAACCTGCTGTCCGTATGGTTGTGTTGGTTCCTAAAAAAGTGCGACATATGGTAACCCAAACTGATCTAAAGTAATACGCTCATTGGTAAATGATTTTTTAAATATTTTGTTCTTATTTGGCCACGAAATTTATTATCTATCACCTAACAATATTAGGCTTTCTAACGACTGAAAAAAAAATGGCACCAACTGGAAGTAATTTAATATATTCAGTTCGGAAAACAGAGAACAAACTGTCGCTCCATTATGGCCTGAAATGAAAATGCCTGTAGCTTAAAGTATCTAAAGTTAGATCATTATTTGAATAAACTGGTCATTATATGACATAAATTTGCTCATATACTTTTTCGTGGATTTTATAACCAGATGTGTTTTTTTTTAAACTCATTTCAATTCGTCACGAAAATATTGACATCTTCTTCTATCGACAACGATTTTTTCTTCATCTACGCCATTCAATTAGTTAGTAAGCACATTTTCAGAGACGCTTCATTTCTTAAATTTGCTAGAAAAAGTAACTTTTCTGGCGCTATACCTATACTTTCGAGCCAGCTGAATTCGGCAAACCTCTAACTATGCCACTGGTGAAAGAAAGAAAGAGGTTGAGGTTCCACTAATAAAGTATTTCTTCATTAACTAAAAGTAGAAATGCAAAATTTCGATAACAGCAATTACCGATAAAAATATGGTACAGATCTTTTTGTTTATTCTTCCAATATCCTTTATTCTCTTAAGTACTTTCGGATAGCTACACTTTTTGTCACAGTAATTAGACACAAACGTTTTGGAGAGTAGGAATGCACAAACCGAACCTTGGAATTATATTAGATTTTATATAAATGAGGGTGAAGAATATTTGCTGTTCTTACTATAGAATTGAAGAAACTGGGAGTAAACAATTCACCAGCTGTTATTAAAATATACTTACCACACCTGAGTATTATCTGCTTTAATTATTCTATATGGTTAATTAAATAGAGCATTTAGTTTGTTTTTCGACAAGACTGGTGCACTGCAACAAAGAAGAGATAATCCTGAATTTTTTACGAACAACAAAGCCCACCTAAATTCCTGCAATATTAATGAGGCCTAAGCTGAAATAAATTTTTCCTTGAAAGTTCTGAAAGTTAGCCATCCATTTCAATAGCTTAGGGTCAGCGTGTGGCAAGCATGAAACGCCACTTTTAAAATTTTTATCGTGTATGTTCAGTCAGTTTTTTCGATGTGCTTTTATTCAAGTGGAACCCGATAATTTCCGCATATACGAGTAGTATTCAAAACTTGAAAGATATTGAATTCAGTTGAATAATATCTCTGCTTTGGAACTCAATCCGAAATATACACGGTGGGACTTCTAAATGGAACGCTGCTATAGCGGATCTGGGAATAAGACTCTCTAAAATCCAAAAATACGTTCTCAAAGATTATGGGGTTCGCTTTTGCCACGTAAAAGAAATAGGGCCCCGAAGAGGGTTTTTCTTCAAAGAGGCCACTTGTGGCACCTCTTTCGAAAGCGTATTGGCAAAAGAATTTGCCATTTAATATATTTTTTGACATGTGCCAAACCATGTCTCAGAAATTTAATAAAAGTAATTTTTAACTATTTAATGAATAATATCATTTAAAATGTAATGCCACCAATTTTTAGTGTAAAAATTGTTGAAAATGTGGCCAATTAACCTGTTGGCTCAACACTCAACCGATACGATGGTAGAACTCTTCCCTTATTCTTCCTAAAACTTCTGGCGTGATTAGACATATCTCTGTCCGAATCCTTACCTTGGATTCTTCTAGATTTCTTGGTCTGGTGACATAAACATCTGTTTTTAAATCGCCCCATAAATGAAAATCAAAAGGTGTAATATCCGAGGATCTAGACGGCCACTCTATAAATCCTCGTCGTCCTACCCACTTATTTGAAAATGCAACATTTAGGTGTTCTCTTACATTTCTTGCAAAGTGGGGAGAGGCTTCATTCTGCTGAAAAAATATTCTTTGATTTAGATTTCCATAATTAGGAAATATTGTTTGGATATTAAAATATTTAAAAACAATTTAAATACAGGTCTCAATGAGTATTTTTGCCTGCATAATATTGGTAATTTTCAATATTTACCTAAAACGGAAATTAGGTTTAGAAGTTCAAATTTTGCCCAACGATTTTCTAGAATCTAGAGCAACGGTTAATTCCCATTAAAACATAATTACAGTTTTGCTTAACCTTTAAAATTTTTGACCCTCTAAAGTATATCTTGCTTTATCAGAAGAAAGCGTCTAATCTAAATCAATTTGTTGGTTGTCCAATGCGGTTATAATTTCTCAAAATTCTACCTTTCTATCTAAGCCATCCTCCAATAACTGTTGGAAGATATTGCAACATTGCATAACTATAAAAGTTAGTTGCGTGAAAATAGATAGTACTTTATTTGGTTCTGATGGATCATAACTTGAAGTATATTTATTATTAGCTAAAGATTTTCTACTTATACAAGTACTGACACCTCCACGAACATTACTTTCAAAGCAATGCAACATATCAGGATCGGTTAGCAATTCTAATTCAACCCCAGAATAACGTAAAGATGCATCAAAACGTAAACGTGGAAAAGTTTAATAATGTGCAGGATCTAATTTATAAGTCTTAATACATGTTTTGTATATTTTGTGATCTGATGTGATCAATATTTTGGTCACGAGATAATTGCTTTGCTGGTGTACTTGGGTTGATGTCCAATTTAGTTTCATCTGATACTATTAGTAGTCTTCTTTGAAGAGCATGTCTTACATAACCCAATTCTCTAAATTGCTTTTCAATTTTGCTGATTGTACTTCACGACATAGGTGCCTAGACAGCTCAATCTTATTCACTACCCTGGAAAAAGGTGCGTTCAATGCGCCATAATATGAAAAGGCTACAAAAGAAAACTACTTTCAGATATTGAGATTACCAGCTTTTCAAATTTAATAATTGACTAAGTTCTAAGTTTTGAACAAAATAAATTTATTTTTTTTCTTAATAATTTCATTCACAGCGAATCGATTTGCAATTTAGATCTACTGTATAGGCGTAAACCTTTACACTAGGTCTCGAACAACTAACAAGGTTTAAGCGCGTCATACTTTATATTTCGAAATATTAAATAAGCTGGGACCTATATTATGCAGTGCGGAGGCAAAAAAAGACGAAACAATGAAACGAGTTTAGTTGCATACATTTCCGATATTCGCATATGTTTTGATTAAAATCAAAATTGCTCCAATTTGCAATACGTTTTTCTTATTGAAGTTAAAAGTAAAGATTTTTAATTAAAAAGGAAACCTAGGCACGGAGAGTCGTATTGCAACTTCCCGGCCCCGGTAGTGGGGTCGTTAGAGCGCCACCAGATCTGCCCAGCTAAACTGAAAAAGCTCCGCTGGTGTTGTGCAGGGTGGCTAGGCCCACGTATTAAATCAACTAACTCAACCTTAACTTAACAAGAAAACAATCTAAAATTGAAGGAACAATATATTTGCTACTAAGTTCTTTTTTTTAAATTCAGCAACAATCCTACAGTAAAAATGGCAAGTTAAAGACAAAAGAATGTCAAATGACTATTAAATTCAACTAATAATTGGTACAATATGGTGATTGTACGGAGACCAATTCTGTTGTTAACGGTACTGTATGCCTAACAACTAAATGCACTAAACACTACACACCGAAGTGTTCAATTTGATGTTAATTAAGCTAATTACATCTAGGTATGAGTGCGCTAATAGCTGCACCGATTTTAAATGTAGTGATAATAATGTGTAGCAATGAACGGCCAAAATAATTAAATCAAATGAATCGATAAAGTAATAAAAGGAAAATAAAACTATTGAAAGCTTGGCTGTCAATGCTTGACTTATATTATAAAGAGAGAAAGTTCAGAGCGGTTATATTACTCGATAAATGAATGAAAAGAATAAAATTATCGAAACTATTTTAAAGCCTGTCAATGCTTGATTTATATTAAAAAGAGAGAAATTAAGAACGATTACGTTAAGCGGTCAGAAAAATAAATGAATAATGAAACTTGGCTCAATAGTGCCAAATTCATTATAATTAATCACAAAAATAAAAAAAAACTAGAGATAATAATTTAGATAAATGGCACCTGTTGGTACCGCTAGGGCACTGGCCCTGAGTAAGAAACTAGTAGAGGACTTACCAATTCAATTGGCTCTAGTGTAGCTTGGAGCTAGAAGTAGACCGGAAATTGAACTGTTAGTTAAAGTTGTGCCCTTGTAATTGGACTGTGGCCCGCTAATTGAGGTAGTAGCCTGGTATTCGAAAGTTGTAGGCCTGGTAGAAAAACCTGCTTCTAGCCTGCTAGTAGAAGTGGTAGCCTGATGGTAAAAGTTTTAGCCTGGTAGAACAAGTGGTGGTCAGCTAGTAAAACCATCGTTAGTGTGTGAGGGTATGGGAGATTTGACGGTCTCGGTCTTATTCGATGAACTTGGATAGCCTCTAGTACAGTATTTAGATCCCGAAAAAATCGGTCGTGTCAAAACACAAAGCGCAACCACAATATATCCCCAATGAATGGGTGGAATTAAATCACAAAACCAAATGTGGAGTCTCTGACTGCACTTAAACAGAAAGCTTCTCCTCTCGCTGAACGGTCTAACTAGAAGAACTCTCGATTGGTTTCCGTCAATTTGCCTTTCTCCTTCTACGAGATTAAAAAAAAACTACGTCAGAACAGCGAGAAATAGTAATTGGCTGAAACATGCCAAGTGATTTCGATACAAGGAATAATTTTAAGATAATAAACGACTTAGTTCTCATTTATTAGGATGGTAAACGACGGCGGAAGCCACAATTAATGAGCTAAAATTAGATTTTCAAGTAATGCTACTACGAAAATGACAAACCTGCAAAAACCTAAATCGAGAGCGACAACCTCGGGAGGATAGCTCATCCCTATTACTGGGAGCGAACAACCGAACATTGGAAAAACTGCAGCCTGCCGTGTGAAGAGATAAATATAAAAAAGCAGAGGTCCCAAAACGATCTAACGATCTCAGAAATGATCGGCCGGTGATTTTAGTCCGGCAACCAAGGGTTCCAAAAAGCTATGAAATATTCAAACCGACAATAAAATATGAATCAACGAGTTAATGCAGCGTAAAAGGCGGATTTTATTAACAGAATTCTTAAAGATATAAATCGGTTCGCTGGCCATTCTACCGTAATGTAATATAAATCAAGCCATGCTATCCTAATAACAATGTGCTTCGCTTATCAACTAAAATAAATATAGTCACAACGTGTTATAAATGCTAATACAAATATATCGTTAACCCATACTTAGAATAGAGTTAATTTACTTTAAGGAAGGCGACAATTTCAAGCGTATTGTCAGCAAATCGAATCAATAAATTTAGAATTAATAAACCGCATCTTTTTTTTTAAATGCGGAAATGAAATTCAAAAATATTTGACACTGGCAAAATCGGACTGTTACAAGTTGATAGGGACAAAGAGCCAGTAAGTCCTCTTTAAAGTGCTAATTGAATAGTAATATTGACATCATGACTTTGCATGCTTTCAGAATATTCGACGCCCAGAAATCCTCTATTCAGAAGTAGTGGAAATCAATTGCAGAGTGATACCTACACTTGATGGCAAATGTGAGCTTGGAGATGCTACAAAAAATTGGAGAATTGTGGAAGGCAAATCAGGGGAGAAATTTTACGTTATTCAAGAATTAGACCGTGAAGAAGTTAGGAAAAGTTTAATTCAAATTAAGCGCAAAGGCATCGATAGCATTTCTGTAGCATTAGCACATAGTTACACTTATTTTGAACATGAAATAGAGATAGGTCAAATTGCTAAGGAGATTGGTGAGTAATTTTTATTTATCCTGTGTTATAATATGTAGATTTAAATTAAGGTGAAAAAAAAACAAAAATTTTGCTTCAGGTTTTAAGCACGTTTCTTTATCCCATGACGTAATAGCAATGACTAGAATAGTGCCACGGGGATTTACATCCTGTGCAGATGCGTATCTTACGCCTCACGTGAAGAGATATGTTGAAGGGTTCTGTAGAGGTTTTAAGGATAACTTGCAGGGTACCAGGGTCTTGTTCATGCAAAGTGATGGAGGTTTAACGCCCATGCAAAACTTTAATGGAGCCAGGGCGATCTTATCAGGGCCTGCCGGTGGTAAGTACACAACTTAATTGTGGTAGTAAGAAAAAACTGGACTGACTTAAACTGAAAATTTTAAAAAATATTATGTTATAAGGATTAATTCCTCAACTACTTTATTGATATATTACAATCATTTATTTGTTAGATTATAGAATATTATAGATGACCAAACGGACACTGGCATTTTTTATTACTTTTTAATGCCAGGAGCACTGGGTTCTTAACAATTTTACATTTTGAATTTTCAACTGACGAGGTGACTCAAGTATTCACTTGAAATCTGTAATGATTATTATTATTAATAAAACATGCTTCTGTTGAGAATTTTAGACAAACATCAAATATTTAATATGTATCCAAAATATTTGAAAACATTGTATCTAGTAGATAAGACATCACTGATATTTGCTTTTTAATTTATTCAAAAAACAACCAATTCTAATATTGGACCAAGCTTAGTAACACATGTAATTGAATTGAATTAAATTTTGTAATAGTATTTTGTAAAAAAATAGATCTTAGACTTCATAGCGGTAAAATTTCTCAGAGCTGTGGCTTTAGCTCTTTAAGGAGGTGTTCGTTAATAAATCTTCCATCTTATATCAAATGATGGGGCAGTATTTAACGGAACAATGAGTTTTTGTGAATTTTTGGAAGAAATGGGTAAAATTTTACAGGAATATGAAGGGTTCTTGTGCAAAAGATGGCATTTTCTCAGATTTCTCGTTTGTTTATTCCAGGTTGTCCACGTCTCTGACACCTCTGCCAAATTGAGCAGATTTTAAAGTAAGATATTTTCCTTCCCTAAATCATCACCGCTCTTATTATAAGAAGTGAAATAGATAAAAACATGCTTACAGTTTATCTGATAAGTTTTACATCGATAATAAATTAATTCTATTGGAATACTGAGAATATCAAACTTTGTTTTTTAAGGGGTCGTTGGATATGCGGTAACTACATGGCAAAAAGAAACTGAGCTGCCTGTCATTGGATTTGATATGGGCGGAACATCCACCGATGTATCCAGATTTGCTGGTCACTATGAGCATGTTTATGAAAGCACGACTGCCGGAGTTACAATTCAAGCACCTCAGTTGGATGTTAATACTGTGGCTGCTGGAGGGGGGTCTATGCTATTTTTCAGGTTAGTATATCAAATTGCGTATAAGTGTCTCGATTTAATTATTGCTGGGAAATTATCTTTATCGCAAACACCCAGATCAAATAACGAAAAAGTTCAATATGAGGTATAATGAACGCCGATTAACCCTATTCCTTTACTTACTGTGAATTCGGCCTTTTCTTCACCTCCTGTTTATTATCGGTAACCGGGTTCGCAGTACCAGTGTGTTGACACCTTATTTTCGTCGTGTAATATCCTGGATCTAATTTGGTTAACTTAAACACCAACTTCTAATCTATGATTTGGATTATTGTAATTTATCGACTGATTACACTAGGTCGGGGCGTTCCCGTGTCCAACTTGCCGTTCTCATGGTATGCCCCCCACCTCTTATCTTCTTACTATTAAATTAACCTTAAACTGAATATACTACACGTCGTAAAATTATTTACCTCTACACTTGGGCAACCACCCATATTTCGCCACCTAGTTGAAAACCACTTTGTGCCCCTTACCAGTACTTAATTCTATTCTCAGGTATATTAAATTAAATTAAATGAATGTAAGCCACATTAGTTTCGTTAGATATTAATAAAACAATTGAAAGGGAGCACTTTAATAGTGGCTAAATTTATTCGCTTATTTTTTAATATGGCCTCGTATCTACAGCGTGAGACATTCAGTCCTTGCACATAAAAAAAAATGGCACTGGTATTATTATTTAGTCACTGGGAATTTTTTTCAGTGTATCAAATATTATAGCTAGTCAAACAATTATGGAATAATAAAATAAATTCAATTAGCAATATTCTTTTCCGCAGTGAATTAACTAAATAAAATACGAAGTATGCTAGCACTAATTATTTAATGGGATACTCATTTAATTATCGATTACATACAGCAATAAATGTTTCCCAATATACAGGCACTCTACGCCTCATTATTTAAAATTAAACTTACTATCTAACTTGAGCACTGAATCGTTTACTGAAATACTCATGAAATTCTTGCAGACATACAACAATAAATGTTTCAAAATATACAAGCACTCTACACATTATGACTTAAAACTAAACTTACTGTCTAACGCTTAATGTTCATCCGGAACCTGCCAACCTAACCTACATTGCTTCTGTTTGACCACTTCTTCCTTTAACGGATGACAAATTTCAACAACGTGTCTTTATATTACTTTTCGAACCGACGACATGAATTTACTAAATTACTTAGTTATTTCCACGAGCCTTTAACTGTGAGGCACTAATTTCGGTTTGATCAATACTGTGACCATAGTAACAGACTTGAAAAATCAAAAGTTATATTATAAATTTCTCGGGCCCCGTTCGGGCATAAGGACTAGCTGCAAGTAAAGATTATGTTAAGACTGATTTTTCTCCGATAATTTCACGCTTTTATAACAGCTTTTTGACGCATTTTTTCCCCAAGAAAAATCTGCAACACGTGCAATGACGCAACATGCTCCAATTTTCGACGTAAACAGCTAGTCGAGTTTTAACTGGTTTTTTACATTCCAATCCAAGTATTCAAAATGTTCCATGCCCAGCTTAGGTACGGAAATTAGCGCACACAGGTGCGCGGTTACTTTAACCTTTTAAGGTCATGTTTCTTTTGTCTTTCGTTTTAATTGGGTGACCTCTGGAAATTTTTCCTATTACACGCCCTCTGGCCAATGGTGTTCTTTTAGAACAAAGTTTGGGGATATGTGTTTTTGAGGCTTGCGTTTAGTGTTAACTATTTCTTGAAGTTAGTTTTTTCTAGTTGCGTGATGCAGTCGAATAAAATCTAAAGCATAAGTCACTGCGTTTTTAAAATCGGATCCCGAATTGTGCGAAGTTAAACACCATGCCGTTTATTAAAATATATTCCAATGGTAAGCGATTGTTATTTTTAATTGAACGGCTTTAGGTGCTTTTGTTGTCCACTTCTATTAGTTAAAATGATTAACCCTTTTTTTCGCGCTTCTGGCATTACTTTCGTTTCTAATTTTCGTTAATAAAATTAAACTTATTATTTTATTTGAACGTTTTCTGCCTGGTTTTTATTTCGAAACTTAATTTAATTTTTGAACAATTAAAAGTAAATTAATTTTTTTTTATTTTTGTTTTAAACAAATTGTTGAAACATTTCTTAAAATAAATCAGGTGCTGGCCCCGGGTGGCCACAGAGGCTTATAATTTTGAAACTATAGTTGATAAAGGGGCAGTGGTGTAGGGGCCTATAGCTCAAGAAGTTTACTTGGTTAAATAATAAATTTGAAAATCTTCCTTAACAGGGAATTTCAGGTTTTGGCATTGTATATATTCCTTAGATGAAACTTCAAACGGATATCATACGTTATACGAGTAAAAGTGACTCAAATATTTCAAAAAGTCAATTGGTATTTCTGATTGAATATACAACAGAATATTTTAATCTTTTCTAATTTAAATCACAAGTTATTTTCCAATATTTCATTTAACATCGCACACTGTATCTCCTGGAATTCGTACGCCGCCGTAAGATGACTAATCTCATCTATGAGAATCCTGCCCTATCTTTGAGGTTGCATTATCATTCAATCCAAACTACCATGCAGTATATTTTTCATTGGCAAGTACCGTGATGAAATCCACATAGTAATTAATTAACATCGCCACACTCCTCAGTGCGAGTGAAATTGCTGCCATTGTTTCATCCGTATGTATTGACAAGATTATAAACCTAAATCTTAAGCGTCGATAGGGAATTACGTGGTTTCCTTTCCTCATCCTTTATAGCTATTTTGAAAACTCAAAGCTTCTCGATTTAAAGCCGTTAGGACAAAATACTTTAGAAGGATTAGTCGCCAAAGCGGTATCCCAATGTTTTAGCCACACTAAACTGGTCCAGATCGTATTTAGTTTAACTAGGATTAGAGGTTTGTGACTAAGCGTTTAGAGGACGGCAAATGGCCCGATATATTTTTATTCCTATCTTATGCCAAACTATATATTTCCGTGAAGCTTTTAAAAGCTATTGCTGCGCTTGTTATAACCCTGTAAATTATTTATAGGATATTTCTGATTAACGATTGAGCAAATCGAACTTGGGTAGTAATAGATCTATAAAATGTTTCATCATCATAGAATTCAACATAAATGATACTTGAGAGAAATCATTCAACTATTATAGCTCTTGTAAGAATAATAACAAAGCCCTTTGCCTAAAGGATTTCTATTTTAAGGTCAAATGGGGCAAATGCGACCAAATTTTTTATTAATTAGATTTACTACTTATATATACATTTAGGGCGTAATCTTATCAAATAATAAAAAATATATATTAATAACCTCAATCTGTAAGCTACAGATTAGTAAAAAACGGCGTTAGAAAACTACGAAAAACAGTCTCCATGCAAGAACGTTTTTAAAAATTAATGTAAATTATCGCTCTTTCCCGGTCATTGTGTGAAAGTGCAATATGTGTGAAATTTGCATTTGAAGACACTTAATTTGATCCAGGGAAACTGCGTTAGGACCTTTGAGTAGTGTAATAAACCCCGATTCCACCCTTTTATGTACTTATTGTGTTTTCGACCTTTTCTTCAACTCCGGTTCATTTTCTAACACCAGGTTCGCAGTAACAGTGTGTTCACGCCCTATTTCGATGCAAATACCTTACTCCATGAACAACCACTCTCTTCCTCCCGCTAGTAGTCAGTACTGGCATACCATTTTTCCGTAGTCCAATTTATTTATAAAATTTACAATTAATTATAACGTATGCCAAACCACTTTCCTCTCAACTTACTATTTTAGATTTTGAATTTTTAAGGAACCAAACATTTAAAAGGAAGCATTTCTTTCATTAAATCTGTGGTTGACGCAAATAAGTACATGAAATTGTTGTTATTACCTAGTTGCTTTAAAAGTTCGCCAAACTAAACACTGTGACATAATAGTCGGAACTAAGTCGCATCTTTACTTAGCTTGTAACTCTCTGTTATCTGTTTTCGTTCTCTAAAACTTTAAAGTTTCATTCGGTATCAAGGCATTAAATCTGCAAGAAAATAAAACACAATTTCCACTAACACTTATTCTGTTTAATGCAACCCAAAAATCAGAAAAAACATTCCTAGATTCAATTAAAATTTTCTTAGAGCACATCTCTACCTTTCGTTATATTTTCTTACACTAGTTACACATATTCTCGTCTACCTACGTCAATGTTGAGCCTTCACGCATGCGTACCTGCTAATTCATATATTTTTCAAAGTTCCTTTTTCTTGCTTTTTTTTTATTTTGGGCATTGCCTTGGGTTAGTTTTGCTTGGTTGCGCCCACGGAGCGAGCGAAGCGAGGAAGGCCACACATTAGGTGAAATATTAGAACGACACACCGGGATGCTGTCAAATGCGCAAGTCCGACGGTCGAAAATATGCTGTAAGTAGACGCGAGTGTTACGCATACTTAAAAATACTTAAACCGACAACTTACTTTCTAGTCCTTATCATATACACCATAACCTGCGCTTCAACCCCTGGAGAACTGACTCTTTAAATCCGCACACTATTGAAAAAACGTATTGTTTATTCTGATTTTTCTTCTACCACGTTTACGGTTTATTTCTCTCGGTATCTGTTTTGGCATAGCGACGGACTACACTTGTCACGTTTACCTACATGTAACTGCTTTTTCCTACCCCCATCGACATATGCATAGCAACGATCTAAGTCTTTAACTAACTAGACAGCCGAATATTATATGCAGATTATTTTCCAGACTACCCCCGTGAAAACTAATTATCGCGCTTGAAGATTATTGTGTCACTAATATTCGCGTACTTGCCTTACTGCCCTTCTTTCCGAGTTTTCTTTCTCTTCATACCTTCTTCCAAGGATCGTTTTTTGCCTCGAAACTCTGAAATTTGCAGGTGTCCGGCTTATTCAATTGTGTTCACTAAGGACATTTAAGTCGCCGCCGATTTTAATGGGCAATTAACGTTTGTTTACATGTTTTATAAATTCCAATCTTTATTATGCCGCTCTTTTGATATTTAAACTTATTGAAATTTGATTATTAATGCTAACATGATTTTTACATTTCGAGTTCAGCTGTAATAATTGCTACCGCACCTCCTAAATATAGTAATTAAAATTGTTTGGACAAATGGACAGGTGTTCGCATTTCAAACTTTGGCTTCTTATTTGCCAACTTTTCGAACCGCCCACCTTCCAAGGTTTGGAGCAAGGACCCTAAAATTGGTCTAAATGCGCAATTATTTATTCAGGAGTGTTACAAGTAGTTCATTTATTACGCGTTGTAATGCAGACGGAATACAATTTTCCTGTCTGTTATTGTGATTATTTTGCCATAGTAATTATTTTATATTAGGATGGCGTATGCTAGATCTTATTTTGGCACGTTTCCTGGCTTTTCCTTTCTGCATAAGTTGCGATTTAAATTAACTTTGGTCGAACATTTCTTGACTTGCGTTTACATTTTAAGTTTGAATCAATAAGGGTGTTATTCCTATTTTTTCATGTTATGGTCTGCCATTTAGTTCAAGACTTGGTTTAGTAAGTTTTATTCATCGGTGAACTAGAACGAAACGTAATTTATTTTTTTTGCTTGATTACTGAAAACTATGAATTAATTTATTAAATAAATTCATTAGAATTATTCACCAGTCCCCGGATCATTACAATTAGTAGTATAACGTTTATTTTGATAAGAATATTTTTGTTCCATAAGGTAAAGCATAGTTTTTGAAGGTGATTATCATTAAATGGTTTCTAACATATTGCAATAATGAATGAAAATATAGAAACTAAACAATATAATATTTTAATAATAAAAAGGCATGTCAAAAACATGGAGCCCAAGTGATAAACTACACAAATGAAAATGTATGTATTTTTAAAGTGAAAATGGTCTCTTCTTTCAGATGCAAGCTCCAATAACTTTTTCTACTAACTATTTCTTCATCCGTTACAATGGATTGGTCTTTTACATTAGGAAATACAAATGACTTGCTTCCATCAAAGTGTCTCCTCTCTCCAAGAAAACTACAGTAATACGTTTTGGTCTGTGGGTCTATAGTATCAATTATCCTCCCAACAAACGACGACGATATTTTGTTAATAAACCGCACCTTCAAGACATCTCCGATGTTCTAATTTGTATCACATGTAGGTATAGGTTATAGGTGCAGTTATTATCACGTTATGTTCATATGAAGAATTATTAGAATTACCGTTCTCCATGGCACAATTCGCATTTTAAAATCCTTTACACAAATAGTGCACTATGTAAAAATCGACCTATGCTATTTGTCGATCCATCTCGTATTACAATATGTCTTCCTGATGCAATCAATTTCTGTCAAGAGCTCTCGTGATGTAGAGGTTTAGATAGCTGGGTCTCACCTGGACTGCCTGGGTTCAAACTCCGATGCTTTTTTTAAATATTTTTTTAAGATTATGTTTCCAAACAGTTTTTCTTGATTTTGGGTATGTCTTGGGTTAGTTTGGGTTAGCACCTGATTAGTTTCCTTTTCCTGAGCCCCCGTAGCGAGCGAAGCGAGCGGAGGGCCATGCGGATCGACCAATAGGAGATGCCGATTTTTATATAGTGCTCTATTTGTGAAAGGATCTTATAATGCGCATAATTCTGGTCTGGTTGTTGATTTAAATCAGAAAACGTCTCTTCATCGTGCGTCGTCGGTATTTGCATATTCTGGTTCTATTAAAGCTTCGCTTGTATCACTTTCATTGGAGTTCTTTAAAGACATCAGTTTCTTTCAAATTTTGTGCATGGCTTCTTCTTTTTGGCATATTTTTCCTTTTCATGTTCTTTCAATTTTTACTATAGTTGACTACGTCTGCTCCTCCAACAATCCTTTTTCTGGAAGTCTTATCATTGGGGTTTTCTGTTTTACGGTATCTAATAAAATTGTCTCAAAAGACTTGCAAATTGCTGTTTTACAGTACTCTAGGTCCAGTTGCTTCAGTTTCAGTTCGAGATGCTTCACACCTAGTTAAAGCTTGTGGTTCATATTGTTCTCGTGTTATAACGTTACTGCTGTATGGTATAATTTCGGCTTTGTGAAAATCACTTTCATATATTCTGGTGACAAGTCTCTCTAAACACTGGCAAATAAAGAACTAAATGCTTTCTTTGGAATTCACAATCCATGATGTATTTTTTGCCCAAAGCAGAGTTCTTGGTCCCATTTAGGTTTTAATGCCTCAAATAGAGCCAAATCAAGTGGCTAAAGTAAGTGGCACGTGTGAGGAGGTAGTTTCAAAATTTGTATGCTATTTGATTTAGCCAGGCTTACAACTTTGTAGCTAAGATGTGTTGCGTGGCCATGGTATATCAAGAGGTTCGGTGATGTGGTATCCATTGCTGATTTTTCCATACCTGATTGTGATTTTCTAAAAGATCCAGTTCTGTATCTCTTGGGGATTTTTAAAAGCTCAAAATATTCGTTAATAAAAAAGGGTACTCATTCTTTGTGGCATACTAATCCTCTCCTTTTAAAAGGAGTTCTAATACCGTTTAATAGTTCACATCTACTTAAGTCGAAGCCCAAGTGTGTCAGAAATTTAAAATATTCAAGCATCTTCTTCTCATCAATATTGCTAAGCGCGCAGGGCCTTCCACCAGAACTACTTTTCATTCATCTTTTTCCTGTCACAATACATTGTAGGGTACTGTATGGTATTTTATAGAGTTTTGAAGCTTTTCTTACCCCCATTGTTTTTGCTTTTATACTTTCAATAGCACTGTTAAGAGTATCCTGAGTGTAACTTGTGCCCTTGAGGCTCTTCCTTTTTTAATTGCGCACCATTATTGTTACTGAAACAAATGATTGAAAATACAAAATTAAGCTAGGAAAAGTGCAACCATATGAGTGCATTTGCCCTGGGCCTTCTGATTACATTTGCCCCGATACGAAATTCTTATGGGGTAAATACAATCAGCACAAAAAAATGGACATTTAATTAATAAGCCATCAATAATAACAGCAAAATAACTCGCAACACTACTTAAACTATAATGTATTAGGGTTGCCAAGTTTTCCACGAGCAAAGGGAGGACTTTTTTAGTGGCGGCTCGCGGCTTCAAAAAATGGTGGAGATGCTTAGAGGGGAAAAACCTAGGCAACTTTTGGGGACTACGCCCAAACTGCCAAAATTTGTTAATAATTATTACCGTTATTTTTCTTTGTAAATGATCAAAAAATAAAATGTATTGGTACAATTATATTAACAACAAAACAGTTTGTGTACTTACTTGAATAACAAAAACATAGGTTAACTCGAGAGTTAACTTTTAAAACGGAGATCAATTCGAGGAAAAACATGTTGGATGGAAGCTAAAACCATCCTATTTGGATGGTTTTCGCGCCAAAACTACCTAAATAACTAACTGTCTAATATAAACCCGAAATGTAGGAGATCTACCTATATAATAGAATAGAGACATCTATACTGTACAGGCTGGCTCGAATTTGAGTCTATGTATGGGGATCTCGAAGACCGTAAGAGATACGGTGTCGGTCAAATTAAGGCAAAATTACGGCGCCTAACAATATGTCGATTAGAAAGTTTTACAATTCTGAGTATTTCTGGAGATATCCGCAAAAAGCAAAATTTTGAAAAATCGTTTCATTTTTTCCTGGGCTAATTTAAAAACTGACTTCAAACTGAATTGCACTTTTGCATTGCCACTTTGTCCGCTCTAGCCAATGGTGGTATCCAGCTTGAAATTCGATGGTTCGTCTTCAAGGGGACATCATCATCTTTCTTTCTTTAAATACGAACTGTATTTTTTTTATCGTTTTTAATTTTTTTTTCAAAATTTGATTTTTGTTTGTTATTAAATTATGTTTTGCTTTGGCGTATTTTTAAATACTTTCTTACTTTTGAAAATTTTCTATTCCTTAAAAATATTTTATTTTGTTTCTTGTTTTAAGTGGAAAATTGGAGAATTAAATAAACTGGTTCGTTTATTTTTTACCCCGAAGCAAAATAAATAATTAAAACAAATTAAAAATATAAATTAAAAAATTAATAACAAAATTTAAAAGAAATATTCATATTAATAACGCCAATATCATCTGACAAATGTTAAAAAAATAAGTTCTTATTTAAAAAAAGAAAGTTGATAATGACCTCTTGAAGACGAAACGTAGGATTTAAAACTGGATTCCACCATTCTATAGAGCGGAAAAAGTGGCAATTCAATTTGAAATTCGTTTTTTAAATAAGCTCAGGAAAAAATAAACCGATTTTTCAATTTTCCGGATATCTTCGGAAATACTGGGAATTTGAAAACTTTCTAAACGGCATCGGCATATTGTTAGGCACTTAAATGCTCATATTCGCTCTAATTTGATCCACACTGTATTTCATATGATTTTCCAGTTCCCCATTCATAGACTCGCATTCGAGCCACCCTGTATAGACTGTACTCCTCAGATAATATTATTTGAAAATTCAAATGGTAGGAAACTACTATTTGAGCACGAGAAATATTTTAGCAGTGGTAACATGGTTTGAGATTGAATTGCTATTTTATTATTGTTTTTATTACTGCTGAAGCAACCACTGTCGGATCGTAATGAAAAATAATTGTAGCCCAATCATTGGGATCAAAAAAAGGGCTGACCTGGAAATTACTCGAGAAGCTTTGAAATTTCGCAGGTTTGGGTGTGTAGAACTAAAATTCACAAAATGCACTATTCGAAAGGTGCCGCCGACGTCGCCATCTTGACAAGGTGGACGCCAAAAACGTTTTTTTTGCAAATTTCTCCAAACCTGCGTTTTTCGGAAAAATATGTAGAAAGCAAAATTAAAGAGGAGAAAATTTCCAAGAGCTGATTAAATGACAGCATATTGCATACACTTCCCTAAATTGCTAAAGTGATAAGCGCAGTGCGACAGCGAAGATCACAAAAAAAATACAGCAGATATTTTGTTTGACGATTCTATGACCCCCACAGTTACACAGACAAAAATGTCTTATCAAACGATGTAAATTAAGGTCGCTTTATATCCATCTTGAAACGGGCATTTGAAGAAGCGCAGTACAATGTGATCCAGGCTAAAGATGATGCAGACACATTAATAATAACTACAGCTATGGAGATGTCATCTTCATATGAATATGCAATTGTTGTTGGAGAGTATGTCGACCACATTGTTCTGTTGACAGCACTTTGCAAGTCTCATGATAATGTATACCTCCTGAAGCCTGGAAAAGATTCTATGGATCCAAAGACAAAGCGAATATTGATCTTGATAAATACCGATACCAGTATTTTGTGAAGTCTGTAATAAAAAGTAAATTAATTTTGGCATCCTTACTACCGACAACCGCAGCTGCACGACAGCATTCATTAGGGATCTACCACCAAATTCAACAATGGTATGGCTGTCTAAAAGAAGCTGAAGAATGGGGTTGGAAGAAAACTCAACTGGTATCACTCCAGTAACCACTTTGACGGATCCTGCTCCCAAAGAACTACTTGTATTTTTGTCATGTTAGTGCAAGACCAATTGTGGTAAAGCCTGCGAATGCAGAAAAGCAGGATTAAAATGCTCCACAATTTGCGGGGTCGCAACGGAAAGACCTGCGAAAATGTCACTCAAGTGACACTCGACGAATCTGATGAAGATGACTTGGACTTGCCGCTCGATATTCCTCGGACTCCTTGCGTAAGTTGTATTATCGCTTCCACGACGCCTACGGTATTAGTTCGGCTGAGGTTGAAACGGATCTCTCTGCCTTCAATGTATATCTTCATTATTTTTAAAGAATTAGAAGAAAATTTATCTATAAGAAAATATGCATTGGTGGCATTAGAAAAAAACTAATTTTCTTTCAAAATTGGGACACCAACTTATTTTTAGCACTCTTTATCCATATAGTGTATGATTTCCAAAATATTGCATGTGTAAATCAAGGTAGTATACCGTGCATGTTCCAAATAGAATATTATCATCGTCATCGTCAAATTATAGAAAACATAATTTAATTTTGATCGGAGGAAAAAGTTAAAGAAAATATTTCAAGCTGAACTTAGTTTAAAATAACATTAAAATAACATTACTGGACATGATGGTGCTTCCAGGATCAAAATATTCCGGAAGTAAACTCCCCGGCCATTCGGATCTCCGGGCGCTGGGTGGCCCTGGGAGCCCTTCATTCCGAATTTCACAGATAGCAAAGATACCGAACCAATTTCGAATAGATTTCTGCAACATAAGAGGCCTAAATACAAACATAAATTCGGTACACCAATATCTACAAGCAAATAGACCACACATACTAGCCCTTACAGAAACACAAGTATATTGTATGTTCTACAACAACAACAGTGAACTACCCCTATCCTGATTACGACTTACGTACCCGATTTAGACATAAGTTCGGAATATGCCTTTTTGTACGAAGCGACCTTTCATGTCACGGCGAGGAAACACTCGAACCGAACAACCTTGACGTCATGTGGTTCAAGCTCACCGCCAAGGGATTAACCAAGATTATATGTTGTCTCTATCGCCCTCGGAGCGATATAGCCTACCAAAGCTTTTTCTCAACACTAGTTACCACTTTGGACTCAATACAGGTCGATCACCCCAGTTCAGAAATAATCGTTCTGGGATACTTCAATGCCCACAACACAAACTGGCTCAAACATCACAACAAGACCGAAACGAAGGTAGAGAAGCTGAAGCATTTGCCATCAGCTGCGGGCTTACTCAACTTGTAGACGAACCAACTCGAATCTCAGAGAGGGGCGAATTCGCCGCCCTCCTGGATCTTTTTCTAACCATCAATCCTGACCAGTACAAAATTACAGTTGGTCCGCCATTAGGTACTTCTGACCACAAAGTTATTATAACCGTGTGTGAATTGCCACTCATACAGAAGGACCCACCATTGCCTCGCAAAATCTGGCATTACAATTCTGCAAACTGGGAGGATCTAAGAGAGTTCTACCTAGATTTTCCTTGGCTCGACGTCTGCTTTGGCACTGACGACCCGTCAGTCTGCTGCGAAGAGATCACGCAAGTAATCTCCTCAGGAATGGAAGCATACATCCCAAATTCCATCAAGTTACCATCAAAATGAAATCCCTGGTTCGACAGAAGATGCGAAAGAGCTGTAGGTAGGAAACAGCAAGCCTACAAGTACTGGCAGCAAAATGAGACCGCTGAAAATCGCAATTATTTTGTCAAAGCGAGAAACGAATGCAAACGTGTGATCGATGAAACTAAGGACCAACACAATCAAAGGATCAGGAATAAACTTTTGCAATGTCCCAGTGGTTCCAGCAATTTCTGGTCGGTAGCAAAGGCAGTAAGTAACAACTTTACAAAAACGTCTCTCCCACCTTTGACGGACGAACGTGGCATCACGGCGACTACAGCCAAGGAAAATGCAAACATGTTCGCTAAAATGTTTTCATCGCACTCTACCTTAGACGTCCTCCAAGACAAGACTCTCCCCACCATATCGAACATCGACACTACCATGGCAGAAGTCAAGTTTCATCACCATGATATTCGCAAAATCCTTAAAGAACTAGATACGCAAAAGGCATCAGGACCGGACGGAATACCTGCCATCGTGCTAAAGAACTGCGCCAACGAACTAACACCCGTCTTTTCCAGGCTTTTTTCTCTTTCTTACGGAAAGGGGATTTACCCATCCACTTGGAAAGTCGCTCGAGTGTAACCTGTTCCCAAAAAGGCAAGAAAACCACACCCTCAAACTATCGTCCAATTGCCTTGCTTCCAATAATCTCCAAAGTCATGGAATGTGTAGTCAACCAGCAACTACTCAAGTACCTCGAGAACAACAGAATAATCAGCGATAATCAATACGGCTTTCGCAAAGAGAGATCGACAGGAGATATATTGGCCTATGTCACTCATATATGGAGTAGGGCAATTGAAAACTACGGAGAGTCTCGAGCGATTGCGTTGCATATTTCAAAGGCATTCGACAGAGTTTGGCATGACGGACTGCTCAACAAACTGCCGTCCTTGGGACTGCCAGCCTCTCTCTGCAGCTGGCTGACCAGTTTCCTTAAGAACCGATCCCTACACGTTGTAGTCGATGGACACATCTCGGACACATTCACCATCAACGCGGGCGTGCCTTAGGGCGCAATACTTTCACCAACTCTGTTCCTAATCCATATTAATGACCTGCTGATCGAAACGAATAATCCTGTTTACAGTTTTGCAGATGACAGTACCCTTATCTCCCACTTTAGATCAGAAAAACCCTTACCAGCGACTGAGACTCACCACCGCAGACAGGATTAGATTACAGCTATTAATCAAGACCTGGAGAAAGTTCAAACTTGGGGCGACTGAAATTTGGTCCAGTTCAATGCAGCAAAGACCCAAGCAGCAACGTTTACCAAGAGGGCCAATACAGCGGGCCCTGACATCATTATGGCAGGATCGACCATTCGTTCATCCTCGTCAATCGGACTGCTGGGTGTCTCGGTCAACAGCAATATGTCATGGCATGACCATGTTGCTAACGTTGCAAAATTAGCCTTTCAGAAGCTATTTCGCAACAAAAAACTCTATACACCGCAGCAGTTGCTCTTGCTGTACAAAGCGCAAATAAGAACGTGCTTAGAATATTGCTCACATATCTGGGGTGCCGCACCAAAGCACACCCTAAAGCTGCTGGATTCCATTCAGAAGAGAGCTGTGTGTCTCGTCGGCGACCCGGAGTTGACCCGGAGTCTGGATAGTCTGGAACACCGCAGACATGTGGCCGAGATGTCTCTGTTTTACAGATACTTTCACAGCAGATGTTCCCGGGATTTGGCCCGCATCATCCCGCCCCTGGCAACTCCTGTCAGACAGTCACGACAGACGGCAGGAGCGCACCAGTTCGTCGTACAACTAGAAACACCTAGGACATCGCTTTACAAGAACTCCTTTGTCTGGCGCACTGCATCACTGTGGAACTCACTTCCAGGACATCTGTTTCCCACTAATTACAACCTACAACTTTTCAAGAACCGTGTCAATCAACATCTTCGCATACACACTGCTCGTCGAGCGCCATAGGATCTCCCTTTAGTGTGTGTGCCACTGGCATAAAAAAAAACGTAAATTAAGTAAATAAATAATTGAAATAAACATTTCTACTTGCGAATAAGGACTTCTTATTTACCATTTCTTTTCCTGCGCGTATTTGCTCTGTGCGTCAGGGTAGTGGGGGAAATGACGAACGATCGTGCGCGCGAGTCGTAGAAATGTGGAACTTTATTTAGCTACCATACCGGACAAATATACACGTGGAATACATCGAAATCCTTGATATAATGGGTTATCTTAGATGCTGTGCCAAAAATTGTGCGAATAATAATAAAAATTGTGAGTATAAATTTTACTGTTTTCATACTGTTTTCAGCTACATATAAATTAGCTCAAAGAAAAAAGTGGATTGACGCCGTAAGAAAACAAAAGTATTTAGTTTGTCTATCAATTTCCAGATTGAAAAAATAAATTATTCTAAATTGTCTTCATTCATTCTAAAGTAATGTCAGTAAAACTTCATGATTCGAATTTTGTATCAATTTCACAATGATATTATTATTATTATTATTATTATTATTATTATTATTATTATTATTATTACTATTATTATTATTATTATGATATTCTCATGTTTACGCTTTCATAACCTACAAAGTTTTCATATTATGCTGAATACACCCAAAATTGAATATCGAACTTACCTTTTTTTCAGACGAATCAATAAATATTCTCATATGACAACGTATTATCTGCAGAACTAATTATATTGCACTAAAATCAACAATTTTTCTTCAATTTTCACTCGTTTCCCATGTAATTGACGTGTTACGTATCTAAGAAATTCGCCACATTTGTACCACCAGATGTCGCGTCGTGTATCGTACATAGCGAATAGTGCTAACGCCGCAACTCTTTATTTACAATAATTAAAGTGTGCGAATTTTATTGAATTTTTGTTTATTTTCTCTAAATTAGATTAAATTTCTAAACATTTGTTTTCTTTTCTTTACATTTGCTATAAAATACTATTTTTATTTCGTACTTGCTCGATATAATTTGATACCGACAACAATTAATTTAAGGCATTTTAGCTGCTGGTGTCACAACCTTCAAAACACATTCGTTTTTCGTTTCGTTTTCTGAATGTGTTCGCGTTACTGGACCAGATCTAGTATAGATTCTAGGGAATGTTTAAATATTGTCCTCCCGAAGGGGGGTGGGGGGTGGGAACATTGAGCGCAAATGGTTGGTATTCTTGATCTATGTTGACCTGCTGTCATTTAACCCATCTGTAAACAAATATATTGCTAAATTAATTTTACAGATCAGGAATGTTCGTTGTTGGACCTGAATCGGCTGGAGCACATCCAGGTCCGGTATGTTACAAAAAAGGCGGGCCTTTGACTGTAACTGATGCAAACTTGGTTTTGGGTCGACTACTTCCAGAGTTTTTCCCGAAAATATTTGGACCCAATGAGGACTCACCCTTAGATAAGCAAGAAGCGACCAAGGCTTTTGAACAGTTGACAGTGAAGATAAACAGCTTTTTAAAAAGTCAAGAGAATAAAAGTGAAAAGGTAAAAGAAAATATTGAAAGTCAATTAGTTGCTTTTTTATGCAGTTTAATAGAATCTGCAAATTCTTATTTTTGATTACAACCTGCCATTTGCTTTTTCTGGTCATATCAAATGTTAAGCATATAATTGGATTAATTCGCTATTAATAGGAACCAATATAAACAAAATTAGTAAATTACCGCATTAAAAAATACACATCTTAAGAACATTAATAGCAATAAATAATATATTTTTATTATTTAGCATATGTATATAAACCAGTTTATATTTAACAATAAACATTATCTTATTATAAGTATTATTAAGCACATCAGCTGATTATTTTAAATATATATGTAACTGGAAAAGGACCAAATCCGTAATGGCATCGCATTTCATGATAAGAATGTGAAGCTGCACATGCAACAAAATTGATTCCCACAACAATTATTACAAATAATTCTAGCTTATTGGGGAAAAAAAAAATGAAAATATTGACGATTTAATTTATTTTTTTTTGGCAAAACTACTATCTTGATGAATAATTACCATATAAAAATAAAGATGTTGATCTAAACAAAAAAAAATACAATTTTAAAAAAATCACACCATTGCATTGCAATGTTAATGTAATTGTAACGATATGGTTGAAATATTCGAAATACTTAAATAATAAATCACAAAAAAAAATCTATAGCAAAAAAAGCTACCAGACAGTCTCGTCGGTATTGTCAGAGTCAGAACTGACGTCAAAGTTATTGTCTTCGACGTCGTTGTCATCTTTGTCTATAGTAGTCACAAGTGGCGGAATGTCAGAGGCCAGTCTCTTGAATTACCTTTTCAGTATGATTAACATATTTTTCCCAATGATTTATACAAAGGCTCATATTGTTTCGCTCCTAATTTTTGGGGGCCGCGCAGAAGTGGCTTTAAAAGGCCATATCACCCAAACCAGCCATCCAACTAACCCCCATTTTTATATATTTTTTATTTTTAAGCTTTAATTTGAAGAGAGAGAATCGCATCGATCCCATTAAAAATGCAAAATTGGTGATGTCTAAAATGAACACTATGCCGCTTGATTACTTATATTCACTTGTGACACAAGTATTTCAATTGGACCTTAGTTCAGAAGTTCGCCTAGTATGCGAGAGGTATCGAGATCAATATCCAGCTCCTCCAAGAATTTGTCTCTCATTTTTTTATTTACTTTTTAATATCGTTGTTTTAATTGAAATTTTCATTTCTGCCATGTGCACACCCTAATTTTTCATGTTCCTATTTCACGTAGGATAATATGACAGTTGAGGAAGTAGCCATGGGTTTTATTCGGGTAGCTAATGAGGCGATGTGTCGGCCTATCAGAGCCCTTACTCAAGGCAAAGGATATGATACAACAAGACATGCATTGGCCTGTTTTGGTGGTGCGGGTGGCCAGCATGCATGCGCCATCGCTAGGTCCTTGGGCATGACTACTCTATTCGTTCATAAGTACGCAGGTAAGATATTGTTTTTATATTTGTAAACACTTTGATAGAAATGGTTTGCCTCCAATATTATTTACTAACAAAGTGATACTGGGTTAGTATGTTTATTCAACAGCCTAACGTCTGGACGCGTATATATTTTGCCTCCATGTTACAGAACCAGGTGTAACTACTGCCAAAGAAATAAATCAGATCATTTATAGCGTGAGGCGCCTAGATGGGGTCAGACAGAATTGTTATCTGCAATATTTTATTGCCAATTTTCGACTGAATATACACCAACATAACCAGTTATTTATATGAATGGTCATTAGCTGTTTCATGTGGTTCAACTTTTGGGCATGCCTTGGGTTAGGTTGGGTTAGTTTTGTCTGGGTGCGCCCCCGGAGCGAGCGAAGCAGTGTCGTGCGTGAGGTGAAATATTAGTGGAATGATAAACATTTACTAAACATGCAGACATGCATGAAATATTAAATACCACTAACCTGTAGGTCCTCCACCAAAGGAAAAAAAATTGTGCTTCACCACTGAAAATGAAACTTCTGAAAGAGATATAAGGAATTGAGTTTTTATTTTTTATAAGATTTTTTCTCAGCTTTTGCCCCCGGTTTCGACACATATTTCAATTTTGTTTTACTCTTTTCTTCAATTTTATTTATTATTTCGTTTTATAATAATCTTATTAACTTTCCGAACAATTTTTTTCCTTTTTTTATTATTTTTTTTTGTTTGGTTTTATAATACTTTTATTAACTCTCCGAACAATTTTCTCTTGTTTATTATTTATATATTTTTTCTTGCTTCGTTTCATATTACTTTTTTAAACTTTCCGATCATTTTTTACGGTTTTTTAAATTTTTTCCCATTTTTTCAAAAATTTTTTACTTCCCATTTTTGCCATCGCCGACATCGTAGCTGAACTCCTTCGCCTTGTTTTCACCGAAAACAGCGTTTCTCTAACTTTTTCTTTTTAATATAATGTTTTCTTATTTCGTTTTATAATACTTTTATTAACTTTTCTAACGATTTTTTACTTTTTTTTTAAATTTTTTCAAAAATTCTTGATAATTCGGGGACGTGGTGGGTATAATTCACCCCCCTAAGCCCCACAATAATGACCCCGTGATGCGGGGTCTTTGCTTGTCAGATTCTCTATCCGAGGCTCCGTTGGAGTGATATCGGCAAAATACGTTTTTTTCCAAATTCCCCCTTTAAACTAGAGCCCCAGTCCCCTCCATATGGTAGGAGGTAGCCCGCTCATAAGGCGACCTACCATGAAAATTTCGACCCCGTAGCTCTTCCCGTTCTCCCGAAATTAATGATTTTAGATTTTTCTTCTCTCCTTGCCAAACGGTGGGGGTTTACGGGGTCCAGTACTCATCCAGGATCCTCATTTTACCCCGGCTATATGTCCTGGAAATGTCAACCCTCTAGCTATACTGGAACATGCTTAATTAAAGGGGCATTTCACTTTGATAAGCATTTTTTCTGACTATACCCTCGCTAAAGAAATTTCACTTCAAAAATACACCTACACAATAGGCATCATAATTTATAGGTCTAATTTGATACAAGACATTCTTAAATAATACAAATGTAAATGTAAACATTAAATAACGTAACCGTAATCACATCAGCTGTAACACCAACAACACCGAGAGACAAGGACATGATACTGTGATGTCACAGTCGCGTGACGTAGATATAGGGAGGTAAACCAACAACACCGACACACGTGCTTATCTAGCCAATCAGGCGGCTTTATTTCACTGGGGTTCTGTAACGCGGAAAATAAATATGGCTTCTGGACCTCAGAAAGGGCCAAACAAAAAAATAGTTCCATTGATCATATAAGAAAGCAATGTGAATCAAATTTAAATAGATACTATACAATGAGCAGTAATATCCTGTTTGCTATTTCTTTTAACCCATTCGGGATCACATTGAACAGCTTGCAAGAAATGCTTGCCACGGCAATAGTTTCTCGCCTTCAAATACTAAGCTATATGCCCTTTAGATGATTTTCCTTATTTCCCGAAGAAAAGCATTTTAATTATTAAAGAAATAATATCTGTGTACTTAGGAGCAAAACTTACACTTGAAAATGTGTAACTTTTCTTTTCCCATAGCCGAGGCCAGCAAGCACCGAGGCCAAGAATATGCTTTTCCTCCGAAGTACACATACTATATTTGCAATATATTTCATATTGAGTAGAATAATTACTGAATTTTAAGTTAATATATTTCTTTCACTTTAAAATTAGTAGATGTTGGTTTGCCTTAACTAATGTACGTGCGTCCTAAACAAAAAGCAAGCCAGCTAGGCGTCCTTCGATCAGTTGAAATCGGGTGCGAAAAAGTGCCACTTTCAGCATATGTTAGGGAAATAACTTAACATATCCCACCCTATATGATTAGCCCATATCGTAATCGAGATTCCACTAAAACTTTATAATCACCAATCTTTTTGAAAAAATGTGTGGTATTAATATTCTCATATATTTTCTCTAAATTTGAGAATATGTTGTTCCTACCTTTAATGTCTGTTGACAATAATTCCCAAATACTTTGAATGCATTGCTTCCTCTTTATGAAAATTCAAATCATTTAGTCGGATATTGCCAAAGTCTAATTGAGAAATGTCGTCAGTGAAAGGGCAAGCTAATTAGCTTTGTTTACATTATGAGTAAGATTGCCAATCACTAGTACTAGTAAGACCAATTTCAGCAACATTCTTAACGTGGCGTTGGCTCAAGTTGTACCAGAAAATATAACCGAAGTGTCGTCAGCATAGGGAATGACTTATATAAGTAATACAAAGAATTGGCCGCAAAACGGTATTTTGAATAATTCCGATTTTAACTCTTCTAATAGAGCAGGGTACGTCGGATTTATAGAGGATCGATGGTACACTAATAATAGTACTACTGCCTGAAGATGTATCCCCTTCGCAGAGCCCAATTCTGCGAACGGCTCTTAAAACAACACGCAAATGGAAAATGTTAGTTATGGCTGGGGCCTTTGAATAAGCGTTTTATATTCAAAGGCTGGGAATGTACAGACATCAATCAAATTGAGAATGAGATCCCTATTGAGCCGTACTTACCTCTTATCAGACCATTTGATGGGCGAAAACGACTCAGGCTTTTTGAGAAATGATCAATCTGACGTCTAAAAACATGATTGGCAGGCAAAACATAGGGTACCTGCTTATTTAAAGGAGATATAAGGGGGGTTGTGCGGGAATTTTTAGGCATTTCATTTTTAAATATTGGGGCAGGTTGGAGAAAACCAGTTGGGTGGTCACCTAAACGATTATTAATGCTCGATTGGCAGTGGCCTAACTAAATACCTTCATCCAGTCACAGACCCACTAATATATATGTCTAGTGTGAATGTGGCTGATACACTAAATGTTTTTCAAACTTGTCCCCGTGAAATCAGAAAAACCAAAAGTTCTATGGCGACGATGGAAGATCTAAAGTCTACCTGATAGTTGCTGCTCTATCACATGTCTGGTTTCTTTCCATGTTGCTTTAAATTGCCTAAAGTAATACCTCTTTACAAGGGCGGTGATCAGTTGACTGCCTCAAACTATAGACCGATTTCTTTGTTGTTTACTTCCTCCATGCGCGTTAAAGACCCAGTGAAGGATCGTCTCTCATCATTCCTAAATAATCATAACAATGTCCGACTTTCTGTCAGGGGGTTTCCAGGGTATAAATAGGCGAATGGTGACTGCTGCAATGTTTTGAAACCTGTCAAAAGCCTTTGACTGTGTAAGTCACAAGGTGCTGCTGCGGAAACTCTTTGCTTACGGGATTCGGGGCGGGGCATTTCGGTGGTTCCGAGAGCTGTCGGTGTGCCCGGGAGCAGTCTGTCCACATAGATGGTGTGTCGTCTAGCAGGCAGCGTACTTCATGCGACGTGCCCCAAGGTTCCGTATTGGGGCCAATCTTTTTTTCATATATGTGAATGATTTGACTATGCTTGAAATTGCTGGGCGCTTTACGCTGTTTGCGGATGACACCACCGTACTGTGGCGCGACAAGAATCGGGGCAGCTGCTGAAGGATATTGAGTTGTATCTCGGCAGGATTAAGCAGTGATGTGATGCTAATCGCCTCTGCTTAGACATATGTAACCAGCCATATTTGCTAATTACCTGTACATATGCCTGACTCATTCAGCCGTTTGTAAATTTTATAAAGGCGTGGGTTGATGTGTATGGTAGTTAGAGCGGGGCGCCACTAAATGTTTATTACAAGAAATTTATTAGTTGTTCTATCTGTCTGAATATAGGGTAATAAAATTTAGAAAACACACCCTATGAAATAGTGTGGAGAAAAAACAGAATGAAACTAGATTATAGCTTGAATATAGTTTCCAAAACAAAACACCGGGAATACAAACAACCTGTTTATTAAAAACTGCTTGGGTAGAACAATCTACTTTTCCAAAACGGAGAAGAATTACCGACTACTGAAGGTTACTATGCTATAAAGATTCGATGGAATATCACCGTAGCTGACCGATCAATGTCAATTTGTGGTAGTTAGTATTCAAATTATTATTATATTAATTACTATAAATAAGTCATAATGGAATACCTCGATATTATTCAATGATATGAATTATTTTGAAAAGAATACCATAATACTATTCAATGAAATGAATTATTTATAAAAGAATATTTTAATATTTCCAAGTTACTATTGCCTAAATATAATAACAATTTTCGAGCAAATATTAGGGAATAAATATCCGCTAAACTATTCTTAACCTATTCCCTTGGCAGCTGGAGCATAGACGACCTATAAAATATCCCCAAAAGTGCTAAACTAAAGGAAATTTGACTGAAGAAAATAAGTAGGAATACAGCCGCACTATGTAAGGAGAGAATTAAGCTCAAGTCTACCTTATTGGGCGAGAAGTTAAATAGTAAGGTTTAACTAAGTTGAATTAATTTTCTGCCATAGGTTTTACAACCAGATATCATAGCATAAATTATTTAAATACCCTAATTTTAAAACATAAATTTAGGTAGTAACAGGAATAAAAGCGAAAAGGAGTTACAGTGCTTTAAAGGACTGCCTCTTACTAAAAACACTATCGATCAGTTTAGAGGACTGAACTCAGTATCTGTCGAAGCAATATATCCGAAATATACTTCTCGATAGATTGTGTTTAGTCTTTTCACTAGGAAAGTTAAAGATAGTAGCACGATAGGGCAAGAACTAGATTTTAGATACTAGCCGTGCTAACATGACAATAAATCAATTCGATCCTACTAAGAATCGACGATATATTACGTCCTCGGTATATGGAAAGATATTGGACTGGAATCCACTATAGATGGAGGAGCTAGGCGAACATATTAGCCAGGAGGATCAGGTTTCACCAAAACTTTCTGTCTGGTCCGATTAGGATAGCACGGCTGGGCTCCTGCTCAAAAAATGTCCCCGGAACAAATGGATTTAGTACCTCGAAAAAACCCTGGTGAAATGATAAATGATTGTTTTTTTTGCCATGTTAACTAGAAGCACATGGGTCGAACCTACCTTTTAAAATAAAAGGGTTATCACAGCGCTTTTCACACGATGTTTCACAACAGCATAGCCGGTACTCTAACAAAAGATACGCGTTAATACGCTTTGTAATTTTAACAAAAAATGCCTATCTGGCAATCATCAACCAGTAGTTGAAAACTTAATTGGCACCTTCTCGGAGGTAAGTCCAAACGAGAAGAGCGTCAATTTTAACTTCTCTCGATATACCCTAATCTCTTCGGAAGGCGCTCGCGGTCAAACTGATCGGGCACTAAAATCCACTCGAAGTAGTCAGGTTGTGACAATCGATACCATAATTTAACTGATACACAGAGAACGTCGCGGTATAAAATTCAGATACAATTACAACGTTACACATGTCTAAAGCTAACCTCGCGGGTTTCAACTGTCCTGTTAATGGCCTTATATTTGGTGACAATACCACAGAAGATAAAACAATCAGAATATTCCCTCTGAAATGCCGCCTTTGATGTCTTTCAGACAAATTCCTTTAACGTGGGCCATTTTTAAAAGGGAAATTCCAGATCCGTTTTACGTTTTTTCCAAATTTCGTAAATAGGTGGGTATTCGCATTATTTTGTGTTATTTATCATGTATTTGTCAGATACTATGTAAATAGTATGAAAGTCTGTATATAATAGTTATAGATATTTTACTGCTAATCTCCGAAATACGTTATTATGCATAAAACCTAAGCAAATTAGGAATTATGGATAATTGCTAAAACCCTTAATTATCTATATTAACCAAACATATTAGACGCAAAAAAGTTATAGAAAATTATAAAATTGTTTTTGGATCCAACTGGGTCAGATTGGGTTAGTTTCTCTAGTTGAATTGCCAGAGCGGAGCAGAGAGCGACGCATATTATAAACTTTATAAATACTTAAGTTTTGTTATTATTGATATCAAGTAAAAGATAATTACTGATCCATAATACCTAAAATGCTTTTAGTTTTCATGCATAATAACGTATTTCGGATATTAATGGTAACATATAATATAATATTATATGTACATATATTATAGAGAGTTTATTTCAAAAGATATAAAAGTGGAAAATACAAGTGGGAAATACAAAAGTTTCTGTCATAGAAATTATTCATCAAAAATTTAAAAATATTTCTTGAAATGTGAAATTCTGAGAGGTCTCCAAGCTTTTAAAATGTGTATTTTAAAAGATCACTTTTTCCCTTTTTTTCACCTTTTTTTCGCCAAAAACCGCGCTTCTCTAACTTTGTTTTTTTATTTAATTTTTGTCTTTATTTCATTGTATAATACTTTTATTAACCTTCCGAACAATGTTTTCTTTTCTAATTTTTTTTTCTTATTTGGTTTTATAATACTTTTATTAACTCTCCAAACAATCTTTTTTCCGATTATTTTTTTTCTTATTTCGTTTTATAATACTGTTAACTTTCCGAATATTTTTTTTACGTTTTTTCCATTTTATCCCATTTTATCAATTTTTTTTCATAGATCATTTTTTTCCTTTTTATTTTTGCCTTCCCCGACCTTCTAGCTGAACTCCTTCGCCTTTTTTCACCGAAACCCTCTAACTTTTTTTTATTATTTTTTTTTCTTATTACGTTTCATAATAATTACATTATATTAATTAATAATTTTGAGGTTATGTGAATATGGTCAACAATGCCAACCATGAACACGAAAAAAGGTAATGAATCTAACACAGTTAATGTTGTCAAGAAATTCATAAAGAAAAATACATATTATATCTATGATATGCAGAAATGCACCAAACAATATAAATTGTAACGCCCATTTACATATAATAAGCATAGCAAAAATATAGATTTACTTTTATAAGTTACATACGTTTGTCATTTTTCGGTAAATAAAAAAAAGTGAGATTGCAGTTATAAGATTTATGTTCACAGTTCGGTACACGGCAAACATGTTTTCCCCTTCTGTTATTCATTTTGTACAAATATTCACAAAATACTTTTACCCCAAACACACAAAACTTAATAAGAACAAAAAACTAGCGCCTAGCAGAACTTAATGTCACAATACAAAACACGCCAGGCACTGGCCAAATGTAATAATAAACTTAATGCGATGGTCGGGCCACACTGATTCCCCACAAAAAATGGCTGATTTACGATGCGCGTCGAGGGTGCGCGTGCTGACGAAAAATATTAGAAATGGAATTCTTATTGTTTTTCTTCTGTGATAACACTATCCAGGCTCTGAACTCTTCTAAGTTCCTAGGTTTGTGTATTGACAAAAACCTAAAATTCTATCCTCATATCATTAAGTTGAACAAAGCATTAGCATGGTTGTTTTTCTGTTCGGGCTACTTTTCGGGAGCTTTATGGAGAAGTTGCGCGTAACGTGTATTATGCCTTTGTTGAGTCACATCTCAGATATGCCTTGCCATTTTGGGGAACTTGCTTTCGATATTTGTTCCAATCTGTCTTCATTCTGCAGAAGATAGCTGTTTGAAATCTATATAATGCGCATCCAAGAACCCCTTTTTATCAAGCTCTCCCATCTTTATTTATTCTGGAAATGGCTTGCCTAATTCAAAAAAAAAAAATATGTATCAATTTCCCGGTATATAGTACACGTCAAATTAGCAATGCTTGCCAATTCCACATTGCACCCTTGTGAGGAATTCCGTGATTTACAGTGGCATCAAGATATACAATCACGTTGATCTGCTGATTAGAAATATTCAAGACTTACAAGCCTTTCGCAAAACTTTGAAAAGCTCTTTATTGAAGAGAGCTTTCTATTCTATTGACGAGTTTTATGAACAAAACTAAAAAGTTAATTATAATCTATTCTTAACTTAAGCCGTGTGGGTCAATTAATGGGTTATCAAAATTTTATTGTGATAAATGGCCGCAATAAGCCATCACAAATTTTGACTGTGCTGATGCGGGTACTGTGATGATGTATATTACAGAGGTAATATTTGCCACATAATATGCTTTAACTCTTTACCGTTATATTTTTCTGGTATGTTTTTTTCCTTTCTTATTTCGTTTTGTTCTATACTTTGTATCCATTTTATAAAGCTCTGTCAATAAGAAATGTTGCGTGTAATATTTTTTGGACAATGAAGCACATTACATACATATGGCCAGACTTCAAGTCGTGTGACTTTATGTAGGGTGATATGAAAAGTTGAGTTTTTAAAACCCCGCCCCGGTGGCATATTTGTAAACAGGAGACGCGTTATCCATTCGATTAATTCCGCCGATGCCCGAAAGACATTTCATATTTAGAAGACGAGTCCGCCCAAGACAGCCTGACACGTCTGCTGTTTACATAGCCTCTTAACGCAACAATTGAATAGTTGGGGTTCGTTTTTTAAATAAAAATTCATTGTGTGAAATAATTAATAAAGAAGATAAGATAATGAACTTATAAAAGGTTTTTACCCTCCACATGCAAGTGTGTCTAAAGGAAATTATCTAGAAATAATGCCAACAAAAATTCGACCGACAGTGATCTCGACAGATGACGATTTAGGAGAGAGGAAAGCGAGGACGAAAGTGCTAAGAAAACATTGGCCAGATGCAAAATTGCTCTTATGCATTTTTCATATAAAGAAGGCGGTCTTGGGATGGATTTTAACGGCGAAAAACGGAATACTACGAGATTTGTCACAAAAATGTTACTTCCTATGAAAATTTTACATTCCAAAACCGAAAATGAAAAGTTTCACTGAAAACTGTGATGAAAATTTAAAGAAATACTTAGGCAATCTGCTTACTCGTGAAGAAACTTGATGTATGCTGTACAGAGCGCATTTGAAGTTAAGAGGAAGCGACACTAACTTTGGGTTGCCCAAAAGATGGTCGAAACATTGTTATTTTTTAGTGTTTTTTTTTCCGAACTTTTGAGCAACTCTGTATATGAATTGCCCAAAAATGTCTTATTTTTAATTAAATACCTAGCTTGAAACTTTTAATCCTTAATCATAAACTTGTTTTTAGTTATGTACTGTTATATTGTCCTATGGGTGTTTGCCGATTTTCAAAAGTTATTTGTCCTAAAAAAATATGTATCTTTTGTTTCAAACTCAAAACCCTGTTCAACTTACTTTTATACTACCTACTTTAACAAATAATGCTTATATGTAGCATTTAGAACTTGAATTTTTGTCCCATATTTACAAAGAATAAGAAGTTCATGTTTAGAAAATAAGAAAACTCCTATTTTTACCAGTATAATCCACTACCCACCAGATTTTGGTAAGTACACCAATAAGTATTTTAAATTATCGCAAGAAATAAAAAAAAAACACAAAATATCTTTTTAAAAAAGTTTTAGTAAATATCAAACGTTTCTGGCAAAAAACCCATCTCATTCGTCTGCTATATACAGCTCTTGATTCCGCAACCATTTTTGCAACTGACACGTCTGCCGTTTACCAAGCGGTTTTGCCTCACTGTCTGCTATACTACTCTACTTCGGCTCTTCTTTTGTCGGACGCGTCTCCTGTTTACAAATATGCGCCCCGGTGTGGTAGGGATATCAAACACGTATGCGTGAATGTGTTCTGTTTTATTTGCCTTATAAATATAATATAACAAAATGCATTTTCTAGAATTGTCTTAATTCATTATTTACATCTATTGATTTGAGTAGTTTATTTAATAATACTTAATAATTTATTCAAATATAAAAATGCTAAATTAGAAAAGTATTTTGCTTTAATGTTTGAAATATTAAAACTTTTAAGGAATATTGTCGGCGTATGGAATGGCGTTAGCCGATGTAGTTCAAGAAGGTCAGGAATCTAGCGCCAAAATGTATAGCCCTGAAAACTTTGAATATTTTGATAATCGTTTGGATGCCCTCAAGCAACAATGCAAAGAGAAATTGCTTAATCAAGGATTCATTGATTCAGCCATAGGTAATATTTTTTGAATACTTTATAATCCTGCAAAACTGGTTAACATTTACAAAATATCATATATTTACTTATATATGAGTTGTTTAATTCTAATAACCTTTATTATATTTATATTTGCAGGAAACATAATAACACACATCGTTCAATTAAATATTCAAGTACACTAAAAATCGTCACAATTGAAAATTTGATATAAACTTTTAAAATTTGTTTTGAGAACTAAATGGTTCACGCGGCAGTTGTTGAGGTATATATGCAAAATGCGACATGTCCTGATCAACACATTTTTTGGAAGCCGCAAAAATCTACCAAAAGTTTATTTTTATAGATATTTGGGGTCATTAAATTTAGTTTCGTTGGCCACGTTACTTTAAGCCGTTAGAATCACAGTATGAGTTAAACTCAACATACATCACCGAAATTTAAGTCGCAAAATTATTATTATTCATTATTAACATCAGCTGGTGCTTTCAAATTACAAAGAGCATTTCATCCTGACTCTTGGCAAATCTCTTGTCTTTTTTATGATCGGCACACACACAAAAGGAATTGGGCTGTCGGATCTCGACGCCATTTGCGGTAGGAGGGATTTTTAGCATTAACCGGTCTTGAGCAATTTTTCCCAAACCAGAGATATATGTTTCATAGAAGAGGGGATAAAAGCTTCCCATACCAGCTAGGATAACTTGAGTTATCTCATCAGCAGATTCAAGGAGTTTTGATTCATAAAGCAGACATCTTTCCAAGGAAAAGAAAGACGAATCTAGTGAAGGACACACCACTTTGCAGATTTGTAGTGCCAAACCTTTCGGGGTACTTGTGGTTTCTGCTTGATAGCAAGTTCACAGGTTGCGGAGATAAGATTGTGGTCTGATGAGCCCAACGGAGGTTGGACGGTTACGGTGTAGAGATCAGGATCAGTTGTTAAGAATAGATCCAAGAGGCGAGCAAAAACCCTTTGAGGCTCAGGGATCCGGGTAGGTTCGTCAACCAGCTGAGTAGCACCGGGGCTAATAGCAACAGTCTCGGCTTCTCGTCCTTTATCGTCGTTTTTGTTAGAGTGTTTCAACCAGTCGATATTATGTACGTTAAAGTCTCCTACTATGACAATGTTTGCCGTTGGATAGTTGATCTGCAGAAAACCAATTTGATTGCCAAGATTTGAGAAAAGCCGTTTATATTGGTAGTCGCTAGGTGATCTATACAAGCAACAAATTAATTTAATTGGTCGATCTGTGCTTAATTTGAGCCACATGACATCGAAGTTCTTAGGTTCGTATGTTTCTTTCTCGTTGGCAACATAAATCGTTTTGTATAAAAACAGCTAATCCAGAGTAATGTCGAAATCGGGAGTAAAGGCCATATACCGGTATATTCAAGTGAACATGTGTAGCGCTTGATTTCACTTTTGTGTGAGAGCTAAAATATGAGGCTTAATTGATGTTAGGTGCTGGTGGACCGAGGTAATATTATGTTGCAGAAATCAAATCGCAGTCTATTTTCTGTCTTGGGTGGGTTCAGGCCTGATGGTCCCCCCAGTTCAGCCTCCAACCGGAGTTCCGATTTGGGAGGCGCCATCGTGCATCTTTTTTCCTTTTTCACCTTGGAAACCAGTTCGCAAAGGCATGGTGACAAAACATGAACCAAAGGTCATTTCAAGCTACCTAAACCATTGTGGTGGTATTTCACCGGGCGATGCGGGTGGAACGCATCTACCACACTTACGTTGCCTACAACTTCCAGCTTCCATGCCCAATTCCCAAAAGGAAGTCACTATTTCTTTTATACCGATGCATTTACAAGTTTCATAAACATTTTGTTTTGAAACCTTTCAACCATATCGATGTTGGTTTTTTTGGTACAGCCCTAAAGCTGGATACCAGAGGTCCGTAGTTAATGGTTCGAGTATCTGCTTACATATTAGAAGCTTATTATGACCAGACGGAGTAGAATTTCTTCCATTCAGTCAATGATACAGCTACAACTAGGTATTTAGCTGTATTTGAATATGATACTTGGTTATTGTTTATGTTTATTGATATTTGTTCGGTAACTCTGTTGGCAAAGTTATCCTGATTTGTTTCGGTACAGATTCTTCTCAAGCAACTTCGTCTTGCTGCTCTTTATTTAATAGAAAGTTTTTTTTTTAATTTTTTACTTCTTGTCCATTCCCAATTTTCTTTTTTTATGGGAGACACTGCATAATAAATTTTTCAATCTTTTAGTATCTTGGATGGTATATCAGTCAAGGTTCTGGAAAGTGTTTTTGATTGTGTCCTGCAGATTGTGGTACACATTCTAAATCAACCATTTCAATTAGGCGTATTTTCGAACTGCTTAAAAACGGCTCTGGTTATACCTATTCATAAAGGTGGATATGCAGTTGATACATCCAATTTCCGCCTAATCTCCCTGGTTGTGAAAATACGAATAATGAAACACCTTTCTCAATTTAACATCTTAAGTGAGGCGCAAGTTCCAAAAACCAAAGTACACTGACTATGCTATATTTTCTTTCTTGGAGAGTGTTTAGTTACGTTAACGACGGCGATGATTCGGCAGCAGTGTTCTGCGATTTTTCAGAAGCATTTGATTGTGTTGATCACAAAACACTCCTGCTGAAGGTTGAACGATATGACTTTTGAGGTAGGACTGGTCTAGTGGAACGAGAGGCGTTCAAAGTCTGGGTCTATTTCGAGGGTGTTCCACAGGGTTCAATTTTATTCTTGCTTTATATACATGGCCTGGCCTCTCTACATAATCAAGGTAAAGTCTTACTTTTTGCTGATGACGCTATAATTCTATGTCATTGGCATGTGACTAGCGACCTGAAACTCAAAGTTTTGAAGGACTCTGAGTGTGTCAAAAAGTGATTTGACTCCAGCTCTTTCTGTTTTAATATTAAAAAAACCGACATAATGTCGTTCAAATGCCCACTAACTTCTATCTCTTTGGATAATCAGACAATTGAGAGCACCACTCATGTCAAATTCTTGGAAATTAATCCGGATGCGAAACCACAACATATTTTCGCTTTAAATTCAAAATTAGCATCTGCTTGCTATGCTCTGCGAGTAGTATCCAATAAATTGGGCTTCTCCTCGGCAAGGGTCGTTTGTTACTCGTTGGTAGAGTCTCAGCTTAGATACAGGATTGCTTTTTGGGGTTTATGGGGGGCCAGCAGTTATTTAATTCAGTTTTCATTCTTCCGAAGCGAGCAGTTAGGTATCTGAATAGGGCAAGATCCAGGGATCATTGCAGACCTTTGTTTATTCCATCACAGATTTTAACTTTGATGGCATTGTTTATCTTGAAACAGTATGATTAATCCATAAAGAACGTTCTATGTCTAACAGACCTGATGGGCACTATCAAACACGTCAGTCTGAAAATATTCCCCTGCCAGTCCCTAAATCGACTTTAACAAAGAATTCATTAATTTATGAGAGTATCAAAATTTATAATCACCTGCCTTTGCTTTATAGAAATATTAAAAGTTTCAAATTGCTCAGGAGGTCCGTTTCTAATGCTTGAAAAAATAAGGCTTACTACAATATTATAGAATACTACAATCACAGATTAATGTGATATTTTTGGAGATATAATTTGTGTTTATTGTTGTTGGTTTTTGACTTGTCGGGTGTTTAATTTTTCTTGTTTTAAAATTTAACACATTTTTTTACTCTTAATGAGTCTTCTTAGCTTATGACAAACTACGAAGCTCTGGTATTTAATATTGTTAATTCTGTTCGGTTTATAACGTCATATTTTTCTTTTTTTTTCTCTAATGATAATTATGTATATTTAAGGATTTGTCAACAAGTTTTTTATACTTAAGACAATAAAGTATATTTTGACTTTGACTTTTCAAAGAGAGTAGTCGATAATTAGTCGTCCGATAATTCACTCAGGTAAGTACCAATCGATTCACTTTCGTTGGATTTCTCCTTTTAGTTGATGACTAATATCATAAACCTAACTACTTGTAGTTAGGTTTATGCTAATATTGTTCACCTTTACTTCACTTTGAAGATTTCTCGATTGTTGTCAGATTTCTTCTTTCCATCCCCAATTTCTCTTGGGTATTTGTGATACAAATTATTTACCTATTTCTTCACCCTACTTTTCGAAACGTCAAGTATTTTCAAGTTTTTAAGTTTCTCAGGAGCCAGAAGCGGTCTTATATAGAAGTGTTCAATAAGACTGGAGTGGAGATAGGTATAGGTAAAGAATTTACTATACTATAACTCCTCCAAAACAAAATAGAACATATCTACAATAAATCGTTTTGAGTAGATGTTTTCTGTTATTCTTCATTTATTGACAGGAGTGTTTTCTCATGATGCTTGTTGGATATTATAGTTAAATATCGTAACTTCATTTTTTAGCTTTCTTTATGATATTTGTCACTATTAGTGGTTTCAATTTATGTTTCATCCTTTGTTCATTTTCAGGTTCGTTAATATGTATTAGATATGATATCTCGTTTGAGTACTCTGGCCAGTACCTTGGTTTTCCTGTATAGGCAGCGTGTCGCACCCAAATTCTCCAATTAGTGTTTCTTTGGTGTTGTGAGTCTAAATATCCAGGCTCAAAATTATGATATTAAAATATTTTTTATTGAAGGAAAAAATACAAGAAGCCGAATTTGGTATTCTTTGTATGGTTCTCCTAATGATTATTTAACAAATTTTCAATACTTTTTCTTTTACCTGGCCCAGTTCGTCCTTGGTTATAATGATTTAAGTTTTAATTCGCTCTATCTTCTTCCCCGTCTTGTAAACATCTTTAGCCTGTTCCAGATCAGATCATTTCTGTATAATGACTCCCCTCTAATTAAAATGTTATCCTTATTTTTGCGAAAATAAATCTCAAGGCTTAAATTAAAAATGGCAATTAGCTGGACTTTTTAGAATTTCCTTAGTTCCTGTTTTCCAGTCAAAATCTTTAAAGCCTACGCCTCTTATTACTGCAACGTTGTAATACTTTTGCATTATACACGTTTGTCGATAAGATTTTTGTTTTTTTGTTTCATACACATTTTTCTATCTTACCAAAAACTCTATCCCCTGATGTATAGGATTGGCAGACAATCGAAAAAACTACCCCATATTGCTTAAATTTTATTCAGTTACAAAGCATTTTCAAAAAGATGGAGTTTTTATTTTACCTTCCGCATCCAATACAAAATAGACTCTATTAAAGTCAAATCATGATGATTCAAAGATGCAATTTTACTGGAAACTTTGGGACTCAGCTCGGTTTAAACAAAACAGGAAACATTTTTGTCAGAAAGCTTGGTTTTTAAATTTACAACAACTAGACCAAAATTTTAACTTTAAATTGTCTTCGGTTTGTCCGTTAAGCACAATCCAAAACTTTTTAATTCTTAAGTAAATTTTTAATATTTTATGACCCATATCGCGTTTTGCATAATATATTCTCATTTCTTAATTCTGCATTCTAATGTAAGAAATAAAAATTTGCCAGTTTAGTAACCATTCAATAATTAATTTTGGCGCCTTTTTTATTTCTAGTGCTAGAGCCCTATTTACATATGCGCTACGATGGTACCGATTGTGCTTTAATGTGTAGCCCCGCCGGTTCTGATGATGAAAACAAACATCCGAAACATGGAGATTTTATGAAATCTTTTATCGAAAGATACAAATCGGAATTTGGATTTGTTATTGCGAAAAGGAGTGTGGTGGTTGATGATATTAGGGTAAGAATTCCTTAACACTACCGAAGAATAGGTTTGCATATTTGTAAGGCAAGATGGGTAGGCGTATATTTGTGGAACACATCAAGGTATCCAGATGTGATTGACAGTGTTGGTGTCGCGCTAGAACCGTTTGTGAAATACCCTTGTGGGAATCTTCTACCAGATCCGTTTTGAGTCTTAGGCCGTACCATTGTTATTACCTTTAGTGTATTATTAAATTGCTGCCTGGATTCACTTCGCACGCGCACGCTACACTGGAAGCTCTTTTTAAAAATTTAAACCAGTCAAGCTACATTTAAGCTAGTACCAAGAGAATAGGTACTTAATGATTTCCCCCATAGTTTCACTTCTTAATAAGCTCGTCTACTGACTAATACATTCCAAGGCTTCGCCTAAATCGCGGCAACACATACGATAGGGTTTCTAAAAATGCAATCCAAGTTTCTTGGAGAATTTGTTCCTCTGAGCTATAATGACATTCGAGATCCAAACCACTCATCTATTATAAGTTTTCTTTATTCAACTACGTTGCATTGCGACAACGGTATGCATATGTGTGCTCGATACCGTACCCGTAATCTTTCGTATTAATCCACAGCAAGCGGTCCCAAAAACAAATTTTTATAAATCACACATCGATAACATCGTGGCTCGGAACACACATCCCTAGCTGATCAACTGATAGCGTCGTCAAAATGCGCTTTCTACGATAGGCATAAAAGGAAACGTCAATTGACACGATTCCTGAAATATCAGACAAAATAAATTAATCAAGACAAATGTACGTTACCTCAAAGAAAACCAAGTAAAACCGAAATAATACGGCATTTATTGGGATGTCCTAAACAACTTCCATCACGAAGTAGCAATTACAAAATAAGGTAAGGTTAATTGTACCAAAATGATTCGTAGCGTGTTTATTCTCCTGATTGTTTTCAACCCCTTTTACACTTTGAAAGCTTTTCTTCTAGGAAAGCTAAAGAAATTGAAAAAAAAAAAACTGAGAGAAAAAAGTTTGAATTATTAAACAAATACTGAGAAACGTACCGGATAGTAGAGTGCCCAACGCAGTAAAAGCCTTCTCTAATGATTTTTGTGGGCACCTGGGGGTTACAAGCTGAAATTTTCACAGAATGAAGGCTTTATTATATTAATTTAAAATCCGAAGGTAATATAAATTCAGAACGGGCAAAAGGGCAGTATACCTAAAAATCGAGATTATTATATGAACGTGTAGGATATTAAATTATGAATGTTTTCATATAAAATTCATCTACATTTTTGTACAAATTATATTTTTTATCATTGCTTGAAATATGCAGATTACATTGGCCCTTACGGCAAACTAAATAAAAAAAATTGAAATATCTCCCTTCGAACCTGGGCAAAATCTGATTGAAATATTCTCATTTTTGTATTCACCTCGCATTCTCTCCGAAATGAAGGCTCAAATCAAAAATTTTTATTCTTGCAAAAAGTTTGCCTTAAGTATTTAGAAAACATAGGCGAATGGTAATGGAAAAGTAGAATTAAATGTAAAATAGTATAGTATTTTATATGGAGGAAAAGTAACTTTTCCTCCAAATAAAATATGCTGTTTTTTCTTCAAATGTCGACAAATTAATGCAAAAAGTCTCTTTTTAATAGTAATAATTATTATTATTAAAGATAAGTGGGTTCGCAAGGCGGCTTAGACCGGTGCGGTGTCGGTGAATAGGCTCAAGTTGTGGCTATAGTAATGTAACATAAAGCTGTCAGTGGACACTGTCAACAATAATTATATTTTTAAAATTGCGTGTTCGATTGCGTTTTAATTCCGTATTGATAAGCAGTTATTGGGTAAGTTCGATTAAATAATAACTAATTTGTTCCTAAATTAGTGATTTTTAGAAATGCAGTCACACATTGAGTGATAAATACAAATTTTAGTTTAATAACTCTTGAGTTGTTGACGCTTATTTTGATGTTTGTTTGTATTGTATCTATGTTGCTATGATAACACTTTTACCTCCGCCGGCGGAAAAGTGAAAAGTAAAGCTCCGGCGGAGGAAAAACGAAACTTCACTGCCGCCTACACAGTCGAGTAATGACGGATTTACTGACGTTTGAAGAAAAAAGTAATTTTCTTCTAGCCGCGACCATCCGATCTCGCGCTTCCCGAGTACTCTCGTATCTCACTTTTCTCCATAGCTTCCACTCTCTCGCGCCTATTGTACAATACAATAAGTGCTTTTACACTATTACTGGTTAGAATACTAATAATAATAATAGCTATTATTAATTGAATAAAGTCAATGAAGACATTTTCGATTATACTGAAATTTATTTTTCCTATACGCTGCTAGGTAATAAAGAAGTAAAAAAAAATCATATACTTTATGCAACTGCTATTAAAAAAAGACTAGCTTTTATCCAGAATAGAAAAACTGAAAATGTAAAAAAAACTTTATAATAACAAAATCAAGGAAGGAAGTCAGGAAGGAGAGACTGAAGGCTGATTTTCATATATAGGACTGCGCACCGACTGTGCGCCTGCCGTGAACCTACCGTGTCGTTGTACCTGTAAATAAAAAAATTGTATGTTCCATATAAAACGCACTGAAGCTCTTATTTACATTTTCACATACACAGAACACTGTGTTACGACCGTGTTGGGGCCGTCCAATCCTATTGTGAAAAAGTAGAATACCCGCGACGGCCGGAGCGTGGTAGGCGCACAGTCGGTGCACAGTCCTATATATGAAAATCAGCCTTAAGTCTACGAAGCGAAGTAAGGGTTGGTACTTGGAATGTGCGTAGCATATATGAGGCCTGAAAACTGGCCAACCTACTAGAGGAAATGAAAAGACTGAAGATGGACATTCTAGGTGTCGCGGAAACGTGGTGGCCTCAGGCTGGAGTGTGTCACGTTTCTGGAGGGGTCATGTACTATTCAGGAAATAATGACAGAAATAGAAAGGGAATAGGAATCGTCCTGACTGAAAGGTTATCCAGATCTGTAATAAATGTTCTCCCTTTCTCAGACAGAATCATATTACTTAAACTATGCGCCAAATGTCATCCACAACAGATTCAACAGAAGATAAGATCGAGACGTTTTACGAAGAATTAAAGCAAGTACTCAAACAAGTTAAAAATCACGAGATAAACATGATTATGGGTGATTTCAACGCCAAAGTGGGAGAAGGAAGATTTGAAGCATTGGTGGGACCTTGTGGACTAGGATTACGCAATGATCGTGGCGAACGTCTTTGCCAATTCTGCCAGGAGGAAAACATGAAAATAACAAACACATGGTACAAGCTGCCACCTAGACGCTTATATACGTGGAAGGCTCCAGGAGATCGCCCAGACAACATAATCCGCAATCAGATCGATTACATACTCATCAACAAACGTTATGGGACATCGCTAAAGAGAGTATGCACCTATCCGGGTGCCTATGTGCCCTCAGACCATGTTCTCTTGATGGCGGTAATCAAAATCAAAATTATGACAATCAAAACCCATGTACCACAGCGAAAGATAGATTACGAAAGACTTATAGATGAAGAAACAAAAAACAAAGTTACCAAAAATCTTAATGAAAAAATACTGACAACCATAGATCCACAGACGATAGAGGAAGCTAACATGGGTGACGTATGGGAAGAAATGGAGGCTGCCATCATCAATGTTGCAGAGGCAGAATTGGGACATAAACGAAAAGCACAAAAACACGATTGGATGACAGATGAGATACTGGTGCTGTTTGAAGAATGAAGAGGGTACAAGAACAAAGGGAATAGTGATAACTACAAAAAAATCCAGAAAGTCATTAGAACAAAGGTAAGAACCGCTAAGAATGAGCGGATGAAACAACAGTGTGAAGAACTAGAACAACTACAAAGAATACACGATGACTTCAACCTACACAGAAAGATAAAAGAGACGGCAGGAGTATATAGAAAGAGTCCATTCTCTAATGTAGAAAATGATCAGGGAGAATTAGCGCAGGATGATCAACAACGTAAAATCATATGGGAAAACTATATTAGCAACCTTTTTGCTGATGAAAGACCTGCTGTTGAAAATGTAGACGACAAAGACCTCTCTGGACCTCCCATCACAAAAGAGGAAATTATAAGAGCGATCAATACATCCAAAGATAGAAAGGCGATTGGCCCAGACCGCATACTTGTCGAGTTGCTCAAACTATTGGACGACAAAAAGCATCACAGTTCTTCAGACGATATTTAAGCGAATCTATAACACAGGCGAATATCCCGCCAAATGGACTACAGACTAATCAGCCAAATGGACCACAGACTAATCAGCCTCATGAGTCACACACTGAAGATATTCCTTAAGATTATCCACTACAGAATATCAATAAAATGCGAAAGAAACATCGGATCCACACAATTTGGATTCAGACGAGGTTTAGGCACGAGAGAAGCATTAGTTGTGACTCAAGTACTAATTCAGAACTGCAACGATCAGAGGAAGGACATAATGCTGTGTTTCATCGATTATGAAAAGGCGTTCGACACAGTCCAACATCATAAACTGATCCAAATCCTAAATAGATTGGACATAGACCAAAAAGACATTTGCTGCATTCAAAGCCTATACTGGAACCAAATGGCTGAAGTCAGAGTTGGTAACGATCTCACAGAAGCAAGACCAATTTGTAGAGGGGTCAGACAAGGATGTGTTCTCTCACCACTTCTCTTCAATGTATATTCTGAAGCCATCTTTCAGGAAGCCCTAGAAGAACGCAACGTGGGCGTTAAGGTGAATGGTGTATGGGTCAACAATATTCGTTATGCGGACGACACAGTTCTAATTGCAGATAACATGGAGGATTTGCGGGATATGCTTGGGATTGTCGGTGAATGCAGTAAGAACAATGGGCCTCAATATCAACACCAGGAAGACTAAATCCGTGATAATTACTCAAAAGCCACAAGAATTTCAAAACTCAAGCCTAACATATGAGAATCAACCAATAGAAGGAGTAAATAAATTTAAATATCTAGGAACGTGGCTGTGTGAAAACTGGGAATCAGACACAGAAATCAGATGCCGGATTGAAAATGCCCGCAGTGCGTTCATAAAATTCAAAAAAGTGCTCACCAATACTGATTTCGATCTTGGCTTGAGAATTAGATTTGTCAAATGCTATGTCTGGACAGTGTTGCTTTACCGTATGTAGGGATGGACACTGAAGGTGAGCACTATGAACAAGCTGGAAGCATTCGAGATGTGGGTCTATAGGCGTGTACTGAAGATTCCATGGACTGCAAGAAGAACCAAGGTCTTGAGAATAATCAATAAAGACCGCGAACTGTTAGACACCATTAAACGTCGAAAAAACAGCATTCCTGGGCCACGTAATACGCAACGAGAGGTACCAAATCCTGCAATTGATAATTTAGGGGAAGATTAAGGGAAAGAGATGAATCGGCAGGAAAAAGATGTCATGGCTCCGCAACGTTAGGCAGTGGACAGGACTGAGGACAATGCAAGAACTAATGCATACCATACGTAATAGGGAAGAGTGGACAAATGTGATCGCAAACATCCATTAATGGACATGCAGCAGAAGAAGAAGAAGATTTATCTTCAGTGTCTGTATCTTCTTCAGGAATAGACACAATGACTTCAATATTGCCTTCCAGTATTTTTTTGCATGATCCTATGCAACCTATTTAATTTCTTCTACGTGTACAAGCTTAGCTTTCATACCATCTAATAAAAAATTATTTAATTAAGTTTTATTATGTACCGATTTAATCTAATAATAAGTTACCATTTTACATCCAAAACAGTGGAATTCATTTATCCACTCTGTTTTTAGTTAAAAAAAAACAGTTAACGAACTTTTTATCTGAACGAGAACTCTCATAAAACGAATTTCACGTTGGCAACTATAGTGGGGGATTTACCAATATTTTTGATAAGAAAACAAATTGTGAACCAATTGACAACAAATTACTATCCTCTATAGTCACGATGAAGCTGATACTAGGATTTTGTTGCATTATACTCTGCTAAACATTGTATGTATTATTTGACATGCATAGTGGACTCCAATGACACTGATGTACTTGTACTTCTGGTACATATTAAAAATATATATTTCTAGAGAATTTGGGGTAAAATGTGGAAGAGGAAATTCGGTGCGATATGTGGCCGTTCATGACATCAACCTAGAACAAAAACTTGCAAAAAAATTACTCTAACGGGTTGTCATACAACCACCAGTTTTCAGGATTAGGAAAAATAAAATGTTGGAAAATTTAGCTAAATTATTCCTATTATTTAGACGGTATTGGGGTCCAGGAATTTTCAGATGGCATGTTCAATAACATAGAAATTTATCATAAAATTATTTTCAACAAATCCAAACGTTTCGTCTATTAATATTATCAGGACACTATTGGCCTCTTCATCGCTAATTGAAAAAACTAGCCCCGACAAAAATAATTTAAAATTTCGCAGTATGAGAGCACATTATCAAACTGAGGTGTGCTTCAGTTCTTTAGAACCAAATCCCCTATTACCAGAGGTGACAGAATGCGGATGGAAATTTGAGGAAGCAGGTGATATCCAAATTATCCCCAAGTTTAACAGCACCAGCATTTACTTCGGATGTAAAAGTATTTATTGCATGTGGATGTAAAAAAGGTAAATTATTATTAGATTAAATAGATACATAATAAAACTTAATCAAATAATTTTTTATTAGATTGTATGGAAGCAAGCTTGTACACGTAGAAGAAATTAAATAGGTTGCATAGGATCATGCAAAAAAATTACTGGAAGGCAATATTGAAGTCATTATGTCTATTCTTGAAGAAGATACATACACATTGAAGATAAATATATTTTGATATTATAAAGATTTTTTTTTACATTTTGAGTTATTCTATTCTGAATAAAAGCTAGTCCTTTTTTTAACAGTAATTGCATTAAGTATATGATTTTTTTTCTACTGCTATATTACCTAGCAGCGTATAGGAAAAATTTCAGTATAATCGAAAATGTCTTCATTGACTTTATTCAATTAATAGTAGCTGATATAATTATTAGTATTCTAACCCGTAATGGTGTAAAAACACTTATTGCATTGTACAATAGGCGCGAGGGAAAGGAAGCTATGGAGAAAAGTGAGATACGAGAGTACTCGGGAAGCGCGAGATCGGACGGTCGCGGCTAGAAGAAAATTACTTTTTTACATTTAATTCTATTTTCCATTACCATTTGAGACAAAAAAATGTATTCATGCACCTATGTATTCTAAATAGTTAAGGCACACTTTTTGCAAGAATAAAATTTTTTTATTTGAGCCTTCATATCGGAGAGAATGCGAGGTGAATACAAAAATGAGTGTATTTCAATCAGATTTTGCCCAGATTCGAAGGGAGATATTTCTATTTTTTGATTTATTTTGCCGTAAGGGCCAATGTAATCTGCATATTTCAAGCAATGATAAAAAATATAATTTGTACAAAAATGTAGATTTTATATGAAAACATTCATAAATTAATATCCTACACGTCCATATAATAATCTCGATTTTTAGGTATACTGCCCCTTTGCCCGTTATGATTTTTAATTACCTTCGGATTTTGAATTAATATAATAAAACCTTCATTCTGTGAAAATTTTAGCTTGTAACCCCGAGGTGCCCCCATAAGTCAAAATAAGTTATAAGAAGCACTCTACTAGGAGGAAAGCAAGACCAAACCGTCTAGGGATTAAATCGACAATGTCTAGTTGCTTTACGAAAAAGACATTAAATGCATTGGGATTAGTTCACTACACAGTTAAAGAATCGTAAAAATATTAACCGAGGTTAACACTGTTGGCAAGAAATTGAAGAAAGGAAGTTGGACATAGTACTGACAGAAACAAAGAAAATAGTAACAGGAATTGAACAATGTGGTAACTACATCCATGTGTTTAGTGGGGTACCAAAAGAAGAAAGGGCCTCCAAAGGCATATACTGATTCACAAGAGATTCAAAACAAAAATAACTAACTTGGAAGCAATTAAGGAACGTATCGTCACTGCGAACATTAACCACCTGGGACATAAACAAAGAGTACTTAATCTGTGACATAAATTAACTATCATCGAAATTTATGCTCCAACCAATGTCACCGTAGTGGCAGAAAAAGACCGTTTTTTTTTTACAGAGATCATATTCTCAATTCAACAGGCAATCAAAGAGAAATTATTCTTATGGGAGATTTAAATAGCCGGACAGGTAGAAAACATTGTAAACCAATCGTCGGAAAATTCGGAGAAGGGACTCTCAATGAAAATGGGGAAAGGCTGATAGATCTGTGCCAACAACACAATTTGAAAATAATGAATGGATTCTTCGAGCATAAGGATATTCACAAGTTCACATGGCTTCAAGATACTAAACAACTTCGGTCAATAATTGACTATATAATTCTTTCACAAACTAGTGAATTAGTATGCCGAGATGTGAAAGTGTTCAGAGGAAGTGAATGCGGAAGTGATCAATTTCTAATAAAAGCAAAACTTAAAATCCCAATCAAACAGATTACCAACCAAAGTCAAAATACGTCCGAAAATTCAGTAAATGCAGAGAGTATAAGATATAAAACAGAACTGATTCAGGAAGATGGTATTAAACGTCTATACCAACGATGGACGCCTGGATGAAAAGCTTGATTCAAAGCGATAGGAACCATAAAAGGAAAAAGATACCCTACAGAAGAATGGAGCGAAGAACTGGAACAACAGAGAAAAAACAAGCAAAAAGCATACCACAAATGAATAAGTACTAAATTGCAAAGAGACAACGAGGAGTACAGACGAGAACTAACAAAATTGAAACGTCTGCATAGGCAAGAAAATAAGAAAAAATGAGAAAAAAATATGCGGCGAGTTTAACTCGCAAATTGGAGGCTCAATATCTTCTGAATCTTGGAGAATTATTGGTACTAAGAAAAAATAACACAAATAGACTAAATCTTTCAGTTATAAATATCACTAAATGGCGAGAACATTATGAGAAAGAACTAAAAGAAGAAATAATACTAATTAGTACACTGCTTTTAGATGCTTCAAAATAATTTAATAAGATATTTTACTCTACATATGTTTCGGCTTGATGAGGCCTTTATCAAGAGTACATGAATACT
>JAEQML010045173.1:0-65129 GCA_016904865.1 Pissodes strobi | reverse complement strand
AGGAAAAACTATAATAGCTTTAAACAAATTAGACTACATTAATAAAACATTAAATTTTTAAATCCAGAGAAATATATACAAATTAATTCGGATCCTACATTACACTATCAGAAACTTGTAAAAGAAGTTGTTAAAGAAGTTAGCATTTTTCTGGATTACGTTAAATCTAACCTTGTGTTAATGAACCCACAAATACCTAAATTATATTCTTTAATCAAATTACATAAACAGGATATGCCTATTCGGCCTGTAGTTTCGTATTGTACAGCCCCTGCTGTTAAACTTTCTGAAGAATTAATTCACGTTGTAGGAAAATATTGTAATTTCAAATCTAAATATTCGATTAGAAATAGTTATGACCTAGTGAATAAGAGTAAAAATGTTACTTTACCATTTCACTCTAAACTTATTTCTTTTGATTTTTAAAATTTATTTCCTAGTGTACCTCCGATTGAAGTGTTAGAATTAATTAAAATTATGTTAGATAAGAACCATATTACTCACATAATAAAACAGGATATCTTAAATTACTTGTCATTATGTTTAGATCAAAATTATTTTGAATTTAACGATAAGATTTACACTTGTACCGAAGGTTTAATAATGGGTAATAAACTTAGTCCTATTTTAGCTGAAATCTTTGTGGATAATTTAGAAAGATCAATACATGAACACCATCTTAGCAAATATTGCTTATATTGGTATCGATATGTGAATGACATTTTAGTTTGTTTTAATGGGACGTCAAGACAATTAGACATTTTCTTAGAATTTATTAACACATTACATCCCAATATTAAATTTACAGTAGAATTGGAACAGGAATACTCTATTAATTTTTTAGACCTCAAAATTTCAAATGTAAACAATAAACATACGTTTGACATCTACCGCAAACCATCTTATACCGATATAATTATTCACAACTCATCTAACCATCCGCACACTGGCGAAATTTACCTAAAAGCTGGCCAAAAATATATTTTGACTATCAATTTGATACAAAAATGTTCTGAAGTGTTCTTAAAGCTCTTAATTAGAGTAGTCAATAAAAAATATGTGTATCTAACAGCCAGAGCGCGCTTGTCACTGAGAATTGGGTAGGATTGTAGTCATTAACCGAGAAATAAAAAAAAGTTGAATATTTAAAGAAAAATATACTATATTTTACATATAATTTGCTATAATTTACATAATACAATATATACAAGAATTTAATAAACAATAGTAAAATTTTTATTCATCGTCTTCATCCCCACTAATATCTATCACTACAATTTTTTTCTCCGATTAGGGATTCGTCAAAAAATGCTAAAACTTGTAAAGGATAATGTTTAAGTTTCCTTACAGATATATTTTCCATACTAGATATTAGAAGATCTGATGATACTAAAAGATTATTCAGTATGTCTTTCATATTTTGCTCCATTGAAAATTTGCGAGAATGGAATTCTCTAAATCTTTTAACATCCTTATTCCTTGATTCCTGGGCTTCTTCTCCAAGTTGCCCAATTGGAATCATGAAATATGAAATAATTTCTGTAGAATGTATTAATATTTTATGTACAGATGTTGGCATGTTGTACCAAAGATACAGCTCGACAAACAGTTTTGCAGTTTCTTCACAATAATCTTTAAAACTATCAATCTTGATATGGTAACCACTACATATGGTCAGCAACACTATTCTGAATCGAGATGTTAGCTTTACATCTACTCCTGTGATTTTCGCAGATTTTTCGGAATACTCAAAAAAACGCCGAGATGTATTGCCATCATTAGTGCTTCCAAAGCCAGGCTTTGGTTTATCGACGAGTAACCCCAATTCTTTTAAGAAGGCATCTTGCACTCGTTTCTTGTTGTTTGCTACCTTTTTTTGATTTTCTTTCCCCCTGGCCTGCCATTGTTCAATAACCATTTGTACGAAACATGTAGCAAACATTCGAAAAACCGAATCCAAGCATGCAAAGAAGATATACCAAACTGATATCTCGACTTGTCAGAAATCTCTTGTTATAAATACTTATCTATATCAATAAAATTTTTGGCTGTCAATCCACAAATGTAACACCTTTGGGTGGAAGGATTTTCGGTAATAGCGTTACAGAGTTTACCGTCTATCATAGTAAAATATAAGGAATGATTTATGTGTATATCTCCTAACTGAACACTAAGCTTTGTTGGCTCAAGAATAGATATTTGGCTATCAATATATTTCTTTTCCACTACGGAAAGCTCAGTTGTTTCGTGCCTAAATTGTATACGAATTGGCCTACAAAATCTGGGAGAGGAAGTTCTAGGATTCTGCCAAATAACGAAATGGTCTTTGGAATTTGGATCCCCGTTAATCAATTGTATTGGGACCATTGATGTAAGAAATTTACTTGCATCGGAAATATTGTAGTCGGAAAACTGTTGTTTATATTGACTAATCCCGGAACTTCCGTCACAACCCCATTTGGAAATTAAATGTAAATTATTGCAATTTTCCAGCTGCAGTGTACCAAAAATCTCTTTAATGAACTCACATAATCTTAAAGTTGTGTGATTTAACAAGTTTTGAAGGGGCACCTCGGCAATGTCTTCAGAAATTTGTATATTTTCCGGATAACATCTCTTTTTGGCAGTGGTAATCTTTTCATAATTGGGATACAGTCGTGATTTGTGACTTCTCGCAGAACTTCTTATTAAGTTACCTTGAAACTTCGTTAGTTTCGCTTCTACAAAAACTGACAAAGCTTCATCCGCTGAAAAGGGAATTTCGCTTTCTTGCTGATTTGCCTATTTATACTTTGTTGCTCGAGCGGGTGATGAAAAAGTAACTTTCTTTATAACCTCTGCTGCATCCAGCTTACCTTCGGCCCTATATTGCATCTGAGCCGCATAAATTAATTCCTCGGGGATACGATCTAGTCGAACTTGGGCAGTTTTTCTTCTCTTGGATCGTTCGCTTGATGAAAGAAAGTCAGCAGCTGGTCTTCCACGTTGTAATGAAGTTTCCCTAACTTGAATCAATGGCGTTTTTGATAAAAATTGTAACTCAGCATTTAGCGAAGTAGAGTTATTGCTCTGAAATACGGCTCGGTTTCTTGATGTGGCAGTCCATCTGGTACGGTATTTTTTGACAAAATCTGTCAACCTCTCATGCGATTCCTGTGATAGGTCACCAGATTGCATTGTAGATTTCACTTTTTCTGCTAAATAGTCACACTGTTGCTTGGCTACTTTAGAAGAACTATCTTTCAACCAATCTGCGAGCTGATTCCTTTTTATTAAAATGGATTCCGCTGAAGAACCTGCAATCCAAACGGTTTCATTAGAAATCAACCATTTTATTATTTTACATCCTTTTTTTTAAATTATTATAATTATTATTATTATTATTTTAAAATTTCGTCTCAAAAAGTCTAAAACAGTTTTTCTTAAGTTAAAAAATTTCAATTTATTACATTAAACATTGAGTACGCCGACCGCACCGACGCGAATCGAAGTTCTAACAATAAATTAACAAAATCAACAGTGATACGATGATTCAAAAGTAAAACAATCAAGAGTTATCGCAAAGTTTCGCAATTTTTTCTTGTTGGGTCCTACTAAGAAGTGTTTTCAGAAATATAAAAAAATATATTTCGTCTTGGTCCAACTTGGACTTTTTTTTATATAACCTGAGTAAAATTATAAAAAATATATTTCTGGTTGATTTTGAAGACTACACACACAAAATACTAAAAAGAGATTAAAACTTAAGCACAATTGTAAATTTACTTACCACCAGCAATAGGCTCCATGATATCTTTTCGAAGTTTACACAAAACTAAACACAAAATTAAACTCGATATGTTTAGATGCACTTACAATAAATAACACCATTCATTACAAAGGTCTACTTCGTACTAACCTATTTTAGGTCAGGCTAATAAAATTTATATTTGAGTGGTGGTTTATGACTACTTGGTCATACCCTAATAAAACCTAATGGGTTTTACCTGGAAGTACCTAAGTTGATAAAATGGAATTTTGGCCAGCTTTTAGGTAAAATTCGCCTGTGTGGCATCCGTACAATCAAAAAATGGCAGCATTTAATAGTTTTATACATAGACTAAATAACATTCCTTTGTCTGAAGATAATAATTATAATCAAACAAATTGCTGTGAATAATGGTTATAAGGCTAACATTCTTGATAATTTAATTAAAAATTACGATACCAAAAGAGCTTAGAATTAGTGTACCCAAAAATTAATAATAATGAACTTAACAATTACCAAATTTGAACACACACAGGAAAGTTAACACAAAAAATATCACAGTATATAAAAATTAAAAATATGAATGCCTAAATTGCCTTTAAAACCAACAATAAAATTAGTAAGTTCATTAAAAATAACAAATCCCCTACACCTAAAAGTAAGAAAAATGGTGTCTATAAATTAAATTGTGGTTCGTATTCCAAAGTATATATTGGTCAAACTGGTAGACCTTTTGAAAAGAGAATTAAAGAACACCAGTCTTGTTTCATTAATGGCAGGGATACTTCTAACTATGCTTGTCATTTAATTAATGAAAACCACATTTTCAATAATGATTTCAATGTTTTACATATTGAAAATAGAGGTAAAAAATTAAATCTGTTACAAATTATGGAAATCAACAAATATGAAAAATTGAATATATTACTTAACGAACACACTGATTTTGGGTTTTCTCCGTTATTGACCCTTTCCTAGAAATTGTTAAATTGTTTCCTTTGCCATTCATAAGGCACCTGGGTCAATATTATTTTTTGTAATTTACCTGCAACAGCGGAACTATATAATTTTAGCATATTTTAGTGTAACTATTCACATTTGAAAAAGACGTTACCGTCGAAACACGTGTCATGTTTAAATAAAGTTAGTGGAAATCTTTAAGTGGTTTATTTATTTAAGTGGTTCTTAGTTATGGATCTCCATCAAGTAAAGGCTAATTCGATTAAATTCTCTTTTTTTTTTAATTATACTAAAAATGAAAGTACAAAATCTGGTAATAACTAATTTACACATTTTCCAATTAGGTATTTAAAAATTAGTTTTCTTAGACAAATGAGGTTTTTGCCATAACCACCTCAACATGGCTATAAATCTCCGCAGCTATACGCAACTAGGCTATAAACTCTACACTTTTGACTACACAGTACTTGAAACCAAGCTAGATATTTTAATTCTTATTATTAGTATTATCTAAATTTGAATATTTACCATATATTCACATGTGGTACACTAAATGTATAAGTGATTTCATGGTCCATAAATATTTTTTTTTACTACTAACATGATAAATCACCATTATTTACTCCATTCCTCAAATGAGAAGTAACATTTCTCACCCTAGGTAAATAATAATATTAAAAAAAACCTAGGTCAATAATGAAACGGAAACGGAAAATATCAAAATGTCAAACTTCTTAGTTTGACAACTAGTTGTCATTTCGGATTATTTGAAAAATGAGTAGGAAATGATTAATTTCAAAATCTACTCAATTCAAATAATGATAAGGATTGTATCAGTGCTATTAGTAAAAAAATTATATACAGTATGTCTCACTTTTCATGACTTCCCATAATATTCTTATTAATAATGCGATTTTGTCAAAATTTAGATGGAAAGAAAGTACTTTGTATGTATGGAGCTGTCAGGAGATTATTAGCGTTTTTTGGCGAGTAACCACGGATAACTACAAGTAATATTGAAGTAAGTGCCAAGCGGGCACCCCACCACAAATTGTACTGTCTGCTTCTGTCTTCGCCAAAATACCGTAGTTAGATCTTGCATTGCTAGAAAAGAATATAGATATTTTGCATATTTATTTGAAAATGATCAGTTTGATCAGTGCAGAACGTTTACTCATATTTTTAATAACAGAATGGTGGCCTCTGGAGATAAGCAAACTAATGGTATTTTTTCGATGAATATGTTCAGGATACTTTATGATGCCCAAATCCCATTTGGGACACATTTGTGTAGGAATTCCGATGCGTATGAGGCTTCTATAGAAGAATTTCATGAACGTATAATTTACAAACTTGTTCAGAATGGAAAAACAAACATTTCACATGTTTAACGTTTCAAAATTAATCCGCCATGACTCCATCAAACCTCGAGTACCACACCTCGTCACGCATGTAAGTTGTAGTAAGCCGTAGTTGAAAAATGATGATGTAATAGTGACGTCACGAAACTTCCCCTCACTTACCACAATTAAATTAATCCTCGTGTAAAAAAAGTAGTATCCTGTAGTATGCCGTGGTTAATTGTAGTTAGCTCGCGAAAAAACGCTTCTTGTTACGATATCTGTCAGTTAGACAACTGAACTTCCAGGCTACTTGATATTTCGAACTATTTGAAAAATAAGTAGAAAATGACTAATATAAAAATCAAATCGAATCAAATATGGTAATATATCAGTGTTAGTAGTAAAAAAAAATCTATATATACCTCGGTTAAGAAGGCCATTATTAACCTCGCACATTATATCCTTCGGCGCTCCGCGCCTCAGGATATAAAAGTGCTCGGTAAATAATGGCTTACTTCTCAACCTAGGTATATAATATACTATTTTATCTGAAGAGGATTTATATAGGGTAAAATAAACTGATTTTACCATTTCTTGAAGGAGTTATATCGCTAACAACGGTCTATTACATTATCCGGAAAAATGTTTAAGTCTTATAGCAATAATAAACAAGTTTTACCTTTGTTTCCGATGTAATTTCCATTTAGTATATATCCTTCTTTCTGTTGTTTTTCAATTGCTTCGGTATTCACTGACATTTTTACTTGATTTTAAGAAACAGTTTTGACAAAACCACATAGATCAGATCATTATTTAATTCAAGTATGTTTAAGAACTTGCTACCTAAGATATCAGTAAATAACTAATTTAGAAAAATGTGGATTGTTCATTACAATATTTCTTAATCAGTATAATCAACATTTTTCTAATGGCTTGTCTATGAGTATCAGGTCAATGATTATATCATACCATTATGTAGTTAAAAAAATCTGTACTATAAATGATTAAATATAGAGCGTTAAAGTGCTTAAAATAAGTGTTTTATAAATACTCATTGGCGATTTCGGGGCCATGGCCAGAAGCCATAATAAATTTATTAATAATTAATAAATGCCAATAATGTTTTAAATAAACATCCAAAACAAAGTAATTCCTCGCTAATAATATAAAATTTTAATTTATTCTTCCATTGCAGATTGGGGTTAAAACTTGAGTCATAATTTCGTAATATTTTTTCTGATTAAAGCGTAACGTAAGTTTTGAAAAAGTTGCAGATGGTTGCTTCTACAGATTACAAAATTATGACCATGAAAGCCATTACTTTACTGATGTAAATAGATGTATCGGAACCGATCGAATATGAACTGTGTAAACATAGTAAAAATATGCTCAAAACTTACTTTGTCTCCAAAATGTGACCTCAATTTAAGATGTAATAGAATTATTTACAGTATGAAAAAAAATTCTATAGAACCTACTCCTCCAGAAAACCAGAGCGATGTTTTTCATATTAGTACCCCGGCATATGGAATATACTATATACAGGGGTGGCCAAAGGTCTGGAATAAAATTCATATTTTTTGAGCAAGCAATGATTTCAAAAAACGCTGAAACACGGCAACTGCTTTTGAGTTTTTCACATTTTTTGGTTAAATAAAAAAAAATTCCCAACCCCAACTTGTTTTTTTTTTTTAATGTCTTGTTGGGGCTCGTTGAAAAAGCACATGAAAATTAAATCCAGCCATATCAAATAAATAAGTTTTATGTTTGCAATAACCAGTTTTTCATTTAATTTATTAATACGTTTTTATAAAATTAAACTTTATTAAATTCTATTCACAGGTGATTTAGTGCAACGAATGCTGAAAATGTCCTCCATTTACTGTGTAACACAAAACATGTACAACTTACCATACATCGCCTCCAAAGCGGAACTAGACAACGAAGTTGCTAGATTCACTGAGGAGATACAAGCAGCCATAAACGCAGCCACAAATACTGTACACACAAAACAAAACAACCCATACTCGCTTCCACAATACATAAAAGACAACATAAGGCTCCGAAACAGGCCAAAACGACGAGCCACACTAACAAACAACACAGACTTAAACACACAAGCAAACAGACTCACGAATACAATCAAAACAGACTAAAACTCACAAAAACAACTCATGGACCGAATATCACTACAGTCAACCCACAAAACAACTCTCTATAGAAAATTGCCAAATCGATGCAAGGTTGCAACAAAGTGGCATATCCTAATATCCATGGGCTGAGAGGAATGGTGTATTCCAGCGAAGAGAAGGCTGAGGTCTTCGCAGACTCGCTGAAATCGCAATTCACCTTAGGCGATGGGGCTCAGGATATAGAACACGAGGCAACCATAGAGAGAAACTATAGAGAAATACTAACTTACGAAAACGAACACCAAGACGACGAAACACGACCAACCAACACCGCAGAAATTGCGCAAATTATTACGCAATTAAACTCGAAAAAAGCACCCGGCTACGACAACATACCAAACAAAGCACTAAAAAACTTACCAGAAACAGCCTTACTCAAATTCACTTACATCATAAGCACAATACTATCACTAAAACACTTTCCAAAATCTTGGAAAAAAGCAAAAATAATTCTCATTCCAAAACCTTACAAAAATTTGATCTTTCCTCAAAACTGGCGACCTATTAGCTTGCTCTCATCACTGAGCAAGCTGACGGAGAAGGTTATGTTGGAGAGATTGAACACACACATAACGCAAAAGAATCTGATCCCAGATGAACAATTTGGGTTCAGAAAATATCACAACACCGAGCTCCAACTTGCCAGACTTGTTGAGAAGGCGACTAGAGGACTACAAAGACGGGCATGGACCGGAGTTGTAGTCCTTGACGTCAAAAAAGCCTTTGACAAAGTGTGGCATGAAGGCCTCATATACAAACTAGACAGATTACACAATATACCACCGCCACTAACTCAACTCATAGCATCATTCCTCAAACACAGATCCTTCACGACACAAATAAACACAGCACTATCCACCACAAGGCGCATAGAGGCTCTCCTCTGTCGCCTACACTATACACATTATACACAACAGACATACCTAGACACCCAAACAATAAACTCTCCATATACGCAGATGACACAAGCATATTCTCAATAAACAACAATCACACAAGACTCAAAAATCACGTACAGCAACACTTAGACTCCATATACGAATGAGCAGAAACTTGGAATATTAAAATCAATGAAGATAAAACACAGGCCATGCTCATATCAACGCAATAAACCTATTCCAAATTTAAATCTTGAAAAATAAGTAATAAGATGGTCAAACTCTCTTAAATATCTAGGGGTAACCCTAGATAGTAAACTCACTTTTCAGAAGCATATACAAGCAAAAGTAAACGAAGGCATTGCAGCCAAGCAAGCTTTCTATCCATTCATTAACAGAAATAGTAAAATGTCACTAAAGAATAAACTAATGCTCTATAATCAGATAATAAAGCCCAAAATTCTATATGGAGCCATAGTATACACACATGCATGCAAAACAAACAAGAAAAAACTACAAACATTCCAAAACAAAACACTCAGACAAATTGTGAACGCACCTTGGTACGTTCGCAATGCAGACATTTACAACGATCTCAAAATAGACACAATCAACACCTACTTGGCAGGCAAACACACAATATTCTTAGAACAAATTCGCAACCATACCAATCCAGTCATAAGAACACTATTCAGTAGAGTCACACACCCAAACAGAACAGTATACAAAAGTTTACTACTCCCACCAGAACACTAAATCACATACACAATACACAAAGAAAAAATTAAAAAACCCAAAAAAATAATATCAATATCATTCTTTAAATAATATCAATATCATTCTTTTAATTCTAAATTTCAAAATTTTCAAAAACTTTTTAAAAATTTTCAAAACTCTCAAAATTTTCAAAATTTCTAAAAGGTTCGTTCTTTTTCGAAAAACAAAAATCAAAATCCAAAAATTTTTTCAAAAATTTTAAATCAAAAATTTTCAAAAATCTCTCAAAAATTTTCAATCACAAAAATCACTAACAAAACTAGAATGATTCAATAACAGCTGGGGACGAGAGCATCGCTGATGCCCTAGGCCGGGTTCCCGCCTAAAAACGGGGGTGTACATACAGGCATTAAGGGACTGCACGGGGTAGCTTGCCGTATGGGCTCCATGCGTAGAAGTAGAGTCAGGGGGTAAGACCCTGCGTATCACGTGCAGTTCTTTCCTGGGGTGATCGATTTGGACTTGCGGAGAAATCTGCAGAACCCAAATCGATCAGCCTCGCCTAAGTGTCTACAGCAATTCTCTCGTCTGCTCAAAATCGCAAAAGAAACAACACTCGCTCCTTCACTAATCGGCACCACGGCACCATTACCAACGAAGGCAAAGCCCAATGATATACCAGGCACCAAGACGAAGCATAAACCAATAACGTTACCACAGAAGGACCAAGACAGTGCATGAGTGCTTAGTGCACTAGCATGAGGAAAAAGGACATTAACTACATCGCGACTCATATGACTACAAGCCACCGAAGCATCCAGCTGATGCAGCAAGACTCGTTCTACGCTACCTGATGCTATCACAACTTGCTTGAATAGACTTAATATGTTAAGTCTCTAACATTTAGTATAGTTGTATCTTGTTTTCAATATTAAATGTTGAACAGAGTGTAAATATTATTTTAGCATTCTGACGTCCTGTTCCTATAGGGAACACTTTAAGCAGGATTTTTCTGAAACTTTCCCTGCATTCAATAGAAGCACTTACATTTATAATAGCATGTACATCTTATTAATTAGCGTTATGTAAATCTCATATTAATTATAACTTTGAAGGGGTATCCCAAGTAAAGTGTGGCACAACCTGCAGTTTTACCTTACAAATGTTTGGGTTTTCCCTCCACTTAGATCCGCTTGCTCTGGCTCCAGGGTGTAAACAGCACAAGTGCTAGTTTAGTGACCCTAACGAAGCTGAAAAACCTAAAGGAAACTGGAAAAACGGTTAACGTTTCGAGGAACAAATCTGCCCCCGTTCTCAAAAACGAACAAATCTAAAAATGAAAATGGTTAGTAAATACAATAAAACAGTAAAAAGCTCTTGCAGATTGTCAAGCTTTGAACTGCCTTTGACTTAGGTTTTTCAGCTTCGTTAGGGTTACGAAATTAGCACTTGTGCTTTTTACACCCTGGAGCCAGAGCAAGCGACTCGAAGTGGAGAGAAGACCCAAACATTTGTAAGGCAAAACATGAATCCTCCACAACAATATAGAACATATCTACAACCGGCAGTACCGCAAACCTAGTAATTTAAATAGGATAAACAGCAACTCCCTAAGGGTGTCACCACCTGCTGGCCATCGGCGATGACTAAACATCGCTAGGCATAACAGCAGTGTTGGAACCAGACATGCTTAAGCCAGGAATGTAGTTCAAACCTTTGTAATGATAAACCAAATAAATCTATGTCTATGTCTTATAAAAGAAGTAGATAATAATAGTAATAACGTAAAATGTACTAATGTTAAAAATTAAGATTATTTTATTCTAAAATAGACTAGTATAGCGGATCTCAAATATTAGATCTTATAAACCAAATCTGACGGCTATTTTGTATTCTCCACCCAAGAATTACCTAGACAGTGTTGAAGAATCACAGGCATCAAAACATTAGTTGGACTGTGTAATTATAACTAACTTCCGTTTATACTTTTAGTACTCATGAGTGTTATTTTATGCCTTTTTTGCACATATCTCTTTTTGCTATTGCTTGCTGGAAATGTCAGGCGAATTTCAATTTTCTCTTCCACTTTCGAGCTAGTTTATCAGAATAAAGACCAATGTATTTTTATATTATTGTAAGCATAAAATCAACAGTTTATTATTGGTATTTTTAATAAAGAGATTCACCATATTTTTATTTAAGTTACCAAAGTAATGACTGTAACATTCTAACAGCAAATGTTCATTAAATTTTGTAAAAATAATCTTATGCGTCATAATACTGTACAAATAAAATAAATTTTTCCTTGTTCTCGAAACTTATGTAAATAATTACACCCTATCTTGTTAGTTTCTGTGTTTTTAATTTAATTCGAATAATCAGTGACCTTTGGACCTGCATGGTAAGACCGATTCTGCCTACAGTGCCGTTACTTGCACTACGAATAAGAGTTTCTATAGAAATAGCTTCTGGACAAAGCCAAGGTTATGGTTTTTAAATTACTACTCCGTATAGTAAATATAGCCAATGGGATATTATACTATACGTATATACTAATGTAATAAGTAATAGGCATACTAAAAATATAGAGATAAAAAATATTATATTTAATCAAAGATTCAAGGTATTTTAACTGTTTTTAATACAAAATAAATAAGATCATTCAAATCCAGGCATACTGTGGATAGTATATATGCTGTGTCTTCTCATTATCATTATGCTCTCTTCAGATTCCGGACCATCCCACTTCTGCCTGGTAGCAGATGCAAAACAAGCGTAGAATGTGGCACAAACAAAATAAAATATGGAGGCAATGATGAAAACTATCCGCCACTGGGAAGGATCGGCCTAAAAACATAGATTACAATGATTAGTTTTCAGTAAAGGATTACCATATTCATGCCGAATAAGAGGATAGATATATCATGCTCTAAGTTTGATAAGAGACGATTTATCTACCCTACCATTTTTAAACTAAGAGATATTAAACTGGCAGAGAGGAGCATATTCACACTTAATTCGTTAATGTCTCATTAAGTATGGTTTATTTTGTCGCGCACATATTTTGCTTCCATGAAAATAAGACCTATTCTTTTCTAGCCTATGCCCAAGTAGAATGTTTGTTGCAACATTTTTTTATCTCTACGTAACGCTACCCATCATGTCCACTATATATCTACCCTCCTTGGCTACATTGCCTGTTCGACACGACTTATTTTATGACTTCCTTATTACTTTTTTAATCTTTGATATCCTCGTTTTTGTTCTCTTTTTTAAGTGAAAAGCATAATTCGTATTAGCATTCTCAGTTTCAAGTTAGACTTGCCGCGGTCAGCAAGTACAAATATTGCGTACCTTCTTTCTTATTTAAACATGAACAAACTATGTCAGTGGGAAGTCCAAAACCATACGTTCAATGTAATACGCGAGGCTTTAAATCCTGTTTTCCTACGATCGTGCAGAAGAGTAACTTCCGTAGTACTGAAAGTACTACTTTTCCGTACGATTTTTGAATTTGTGACAGAATTTATATAAAATGTTCTACTAATTTGACACCCCTGGTATATATTACAGTAAGAGCCCGTTCTCACTTGTCGGGTGTAGGATCCGTTTTTTAATCGGATGTCGCCGCCTCTATTCACACTAGCCGGCTATCGTACCCGATCGTAGCTGGAGCCAATTTCGGTACTCTCCACGAGGCGACTGTGCGCGGTGGACGCCGACGAAGATTTTGTTGTGCTGTATTATTTTAGAAGAAAACAAGCCAATAATAGAAAATTTTGGGTGCACCCAATCATAGAGGAACGATTTTCTTTGGGATCTTTTCAAACCTTAATCACTGAATTGAAAAGTGACAAACAAGTTTGTTTTAACTATTTTAGAATGTCCATAACTACATTCAAGGATCTACGGGCACGAGTTTCAGCAGGCATAAATACATGATTAGGGCAACTGGTAGAGGGTTTTCAGGTCCGACATCCGACAAATGTGAACAGCGCCATACATGCTCATGTGCGAACGAGATACGACACGATTTTTGATCGGGCGTGCGGCGCTGGCAAAACACCCGACAATATTTGTCGGAGCCGACAAAAAAACGGAGTCTGATAGATGTGAACAGCTTCATACAAAATGTATTGCCACTAGAGCACCCGATATTTTGTCGGATCCTACACCCGACAAGTGGGAACGGGCTCTAATTAGGTGCAGGTTGTGATTAAAACATCAAATACACATCACTCCGTTCTGGAGCAGGTGGTAAATATTGTTTTATACCCCAGCAACTGTCAAATAATGAAACATTGACAATCAACAACTGTACCCTTTCTTCAGTTTCATCATTTTTGCAAGTTTTTGTGTTAAAATGGATAGCAAAGAACAGTTTGAAGGAGAAGGTTTTTCAGAAGACATCATAGAGGCCATCAACGCAGTAAATAGTACTCTGATTCCAGAAAAATCTAAAGAACTTTACAGTTCAGTTTGTTCGAGTCCTGGAGCAATAAAAAAAATTATCCACAATAAAGGAAGAGGTATTGCTAGCATATTTTCATATATTATCAAGTACATATGCCCCATCAACGCTATGGTCGAAATATTCAATGCTAAAATTAATCATAAAACTTGAGAAGGACGTTGAGATAAGCAAATATCATAAACTCATATGCTATTTAAAGTGAGTCAACCCAAAACCCAAAAAATCCAAAATTTTGGAACAACAAGATGTAGAAAATTTTATTTTTAATGCTCCAGACAACGTCTATATGATGAAAATAACTACAATTTTTGGTATAGCAGGTGCTTGTAGACGTGAGGAGTTGATGAAGATGACGACCGAAGACATTGGAGATAAAAAAGACATTCTGGTAATCACCATACCATCTACCAAAACCAATAAACCGAGAAAATTTGTAGTTTGTGACCTAGATAAGAACAAACCTAGCTTTAGTACAGAAAGTACGTGGCTGCGCGACCTGTGAACGCCACAAACAAATGCTTTTTTCTATTTTATAGAAACGGAAAATGCACTAATCAATGCGTTGTTATCAATACATTTGATAAAATACCATCTAACATTGCTGGGTACCTGAACTTGAAAAATCCAGAAATGTACACGGGTCACTGTTTTCGAAGATCATCAGCAACCTTGTTGGCAAATTCTGGAACCAATATCACTAATATTAAAAGGCATGGAGGATGGAAGCCAACCAGTGTAGCCGAATCCTATATTGAAGATTCCCGGGTCTGGTGTCATATAAGCACTGTCGATTTTAAAGATTTTCTTGGGTTTAATGGAAAGATTACATCAAATAGAATACATTAATGCAAAAAAAATTGCGGATGAAGCACTTTTGACGCCAAAAATTGAAAAAGAAAATTCAGAAATGATGCTGTTTAGTGACATTTAAATGCGAAAACTCTCCCAATATGATGTTAATGATAACAATTTACTTGCAATGTTGTCAGACTTGGCTACCTTCTTAATTTCCAAGTAAGCAAAAATTGCCAAGTCCAGGAGCATGTCTCATAATGTGAAAGTAACTAAACAAGCGCACACCGCGCGCTTGTTCCTTATATGCCTCAAACTAACCAAATAAGCCCCCATTTGTCTTTTAACTAACCCAAACTAAGCAAAACTAATTCAGACTAATGCAAAGTAACACAAGCTAACCAAAACTAGTCCAGACTAACATAAACTAACCCAAACTAACCCTGGCTGTTTAGCCATACATGTATATATATGTAATAAAAGTTTACTTACGGTACACTGTGTTATATACTCGACTGAGAGTATAATAAATATTATTATGGTTAATATGAACCATGCAAATCTGTAGGGAAAAAGTAAACACCAACTTGAGTGAACTTCCATTTAATACTAATATTACTATTGCTGTATAAAGTGATACCTTATATGGGAACAAGAAATGGTACAATTATCCTAGTATTAGAGAGTAAGCGCATCATATGGATACGGAACGTATCATCATATATTACACCTTCCCCCTTAAAATTATAACTTAGTATCTACCCGCAATTAATCGATCAGGTGGTTTTAATTGGCTACGACGTCTTAACACTGTAGTCTTGTCACATACATTTGGCACTTCACTGTTTTGTGTTACCTCACTGTCACTACCTATATTAGAGTTAATACCTTTATCTAATTCCGAGCGAGGAGTGATGGAAACATTATTTTCATTATTGAAATTACGAGATGAAAAATTTCGTTTTAATTGATTTGTATGGCGTTTCCATTTCATTCCACAATCGGTACTTATTAAATATAATCTCTTACCTAAAACTCTATAGATAGTTCCCTGACACCAATTTGGAAAATTTGTTCTATATTCTTTAGCCCAAATACGATCACCCTCATTAAAAATGATATTTTTCTGAGAGCCATAATATTTTTTTTGTAAGTTTTGTTTGTTTTCAACCACGTTAGAATTTGATGGTAGTAGTAAATCGAATTTAGTTCTTAGATTTCTACCCATTAAAATCTTGGCAGGTGTTTCTCCTGTTGTAATATGGGGTGTATTCCGATATAAAAAAAGATATCTATTAATAATTAAATTAATATCCAAATGTGCATCATCATTTCTAGCCTTTAAGATCGCCCTTTTCATAATTTTAACAGCATTTTCCGCTAATCCATTTGTTGCAGGATGGTACGGAGCTCCTGTCAAATGCTTCACGCCACCCTCAAAAAGAAAGCGCTGAAATTCTTCAGACGTAAATGTGCCAGCATTATCTGTACAAATGCTTACTGGAAGGCCATATCTAGCAAAAAGATCTCTAAAAATTTTAATTGTGGTTGTTGCCATAATATTGCTGACCTCAAAACATTCCAGCCATTTCGAGGTTGCGTCTATAATTATAAGAAAGTTTTTGTTAAAGATTGGACCGAAAAAATCTGCATGTAAGCGTGTCCATGGTTTTTTTGGCCAATCCCAAACTTCCAATGAAGTCTTTGGGACGTTACTTGAATAAATAGCACAAGATTCGCATTTTTTTACAAAATTTTCGATTTGAGAATCGATACTGGGCCACCAAACGTAAGACCTTGCTAAAGATTTCATTTTAATTATTCCCATATGAGTTGAATGTAATTCTTTTAAAATAAAATTTTGAAATTTAGAAGGAATTACTAAACGAAAACCCCATAGTATACATCCTTGTTCAATGCTAAGTTCATATCTTTTATTAAAATAAGGTTTAAATTCTATAGATGGACAAATATTTGGCCACCCAAAACGTATGTAATAGAGTAATTTGTTCAAAATCTTATCTTTCTTTATTTCCTTTTTTATATTCGTAAAATCCAAAGAAATATCAATATCTTTTAATAAATGTAAATATGATGTTTCGCAGTTAACTTTAAAAAATGATATTGTTTCCTTTTCCAACAGAGCGGAATTTTGCATAGGCATTCTAGATAAAAAATCTGCAGTATTTTTATCTGAATTAACATATTTAATATCAAATGTAAAAGCGGACAAAATATGAGCCCAACGTTGCAAACGATTTGCTGCAAAAACAGGTATTCCTTTTTTATCTCCAAAAATGATCAACAAAGGTTTATGGTCAGTTACTAGCAAAAACCTTTGATTGTAAATATACTGAAAAAACTTTTTAACTCCGAAAATAATGGCTAACGCTTCCTTCTCAATTTGCGAATAGGACACTTCAGCACTGTTTAAAAGACGTGACGCAAAAGCTATCGGTTTTTCTTCATTACGGTCGAAAACATGACTTAAAGTTGCTCCTAATGCAAATTGAGAGGCATCCACGGTTAACTTAATCTTTTTAGATGGATCGAAATGCGTTAAAACAGAAGATGACAGTAACATTTCTTTAGCTCTTTCAAAACTTTGGGTGCATTCTAATGACCACTGCCACTTGACATTCTTTTTTAAAAGATGGTAAAGTGGCTTTAAAATTGAAGAAATATTTTTAATAAATTTGCAATAAAATTTAATCATCCCCAAAAATGATTTAAGTTCCGTAATATTTTTCGGAACTGGACATTTTTTTATTGTTATCACCCTCTCTTGGGAAGTATGAAGGCCTTCTTTGTCAATTGTGTGACCAAGATAATGTACAGAGTCTTTAAACAGAAAACATTTTTCTTTTTTTACTTTTAACCCGCATTCCTGGAGACGACGAAAAACATTTTCCAGGCGCTCCATATGAATTTTGTCATTTTCTCCCGTCACCAAAATGTCGTCTAAAAAACAAACAACCCCCGGCATGGTAAACATTTGTTCCATAATATTTTGGAAAATAGCGGGAGCGCTCGTTATTCCATACGGTAATCTAGTATAAGAGAAAAGACCCTTGTGTGTAGAAATTGTGACAAGTTTTCTAGATTCTTCCGTAAGCATAATTTGCTGATAAGCTTCGGACAGATCAATTTTTGAAAACTTTTCCCCACCTTGTAATTGAGTAAATAAGTATTCAATACGTGGTAACGGAAAATGACTAATTTCCAAATGAGGATTTAGAGTTATTTTAAAATCTCCGCAAATGCGGATATCCCCACTGGATTTTAACACAGGCACTATAGGAGTCGCCCATTCTGAAAATTCAGTTTTAACTAGTACCCCGTTATTTATCAGACGTTCTATTTCTTTTTCTATTTTAGGTTTTAACGCGAATGGTACTGGTCGCGCTTTAAAAAATTTTGGAATGACCCCATTTTTAAGAAATAACGAAATTTTAAATTTGTTAAATGTGCCGATTTGTGAATCAAAAATACTTTTGTACTTGTTTAACAAATCTGAAACATTTATAGAAGAATTTTCCGCAATAGTGTTAGGAATATTATACATTTCACTATTTGCTATGTCGCTGGTACATTCTAAATTTTTATTTAGTTTACAAAACCCTATATTTAACATAGCTAAAGCATTTCTACCTATTAATGGAGGTCCTCCATGTTTAATGACATAAGTCTTTAAAATATAACTTTTTTTCTCAAAAGCTATATTTAATTTTAAATAACCAATTGGTTTGAATGTGATTCCGATATAGTCAGCAAGCGATAAGTCATTACGGTATAAAGTTTCATTTTTAAAATGTTTTAAATATAACTTTTCAGAAATCGCAGAATGTGCGAATCCCGAGTCAACTTCAAAATTTAAATATATATTTCCAATCATTAACTTAACAAAAAATGGCTTAATGTTATTTAAGTTTTCAATATTATTTACATCCAGGTCCCTCACATTAAATATTGATTCATCGGATTCATTATTATCCCGTAAACTACCATTTTCGTGTATAAAATTATTACGATTTTGCTTACATTGGGGTGCTAAATGACCCTTAATGCCACAATTATGGCAAAAGCAGTTTTTATATTTACAATCTTTGGACGAATGATTTTTACGACCGCACACAAAGCACTGATTTTTATAAAAAATATTCTTACCACTTCCAGATGCCTTACCAGTCCCAGATGTTGCCCCTTCCTTAACAAATTTGTGTTTTGGCGGGTTATGATGTCTTTTCTGGAAATAAATTTGTTCTTGCTTGATACCGCCACGCAGGTTTTCCCTGAAGTCATGTTCTCGCAATGCAGACTCCTTACTGAGAGCGATTTTTACTGCCTTTTCAAAAGTTACTTTTGAGACGTCTTCCTCAAAAAGTCGGTCTGCCATTTTGTCATCATTGATACCGATGACGAAAATATCACGCATCACCACTGAAAGTTCAGTACCAAAGCCACAATTTGAAGCTAAACTTTTAACTTTTGCTTGCCACTCGGCAACTGAATCGGATTCTTGACGCTTGCAATGGTAAAACTTAAGCCTTTCCGCAAAATACGATTTCACTGGCGAATAATGGTCAGTCAACATTTTCATTAATTCATCCACACTCTTGGACTCAGGCGTATCGGGAACACATAGATTACGCACTAGAACATAGCATTCTTCCGAAAGAGTATTCAGCAAAATTGCCCGTTTTCTATCCACATCTGCGATTTTGTTCGCAATAAAAAATTGTTTGAGGCGTTCACTAAAAACCAAAAAACTCGACACTTTTGGATCAAATACGTTAAGAGAACCCAAAAGTCCAATATATTCCGTTTTGATACTAGCCGAACCGGATTCCAATGGTGGAGCCATTTTGTAATTTCAACTATTTCTTTTTGTTGATTAATTATACGAAAAGGAAAAAACCGTAGGTTTCTAAGTAATCCTCGTCGCCACTGTTATATACTCGACTGAGAGTATAATAAATATTATTATGGTTAATATGAACCATGCAAATCTGTAGGGAAAAAGTAAACACCAACTTGAGTGAACTTCCATTTAATACTAATATTACTATTGCTGTATAAAGTGATACCTTATATGGGAACAAGAAATGGTACAATTATCCTAGTATTAGAGAGTAAGCGCATCATATGGATACGGAACGTATCATCATATATTACACACTGTTGACCCAATTTGTTCATTTCCCAGTAAATGCCATAGATCAAGTATATTTGTCATAAAATGAAATAATTTTAAAAGACAAGCGCGCTACGCACGCTTGTCAGTAAATCAACCACAGCTAACCCAAAATAACCAACACTAACCCAAACTAGCCAGCACTGACCCAAACTAACCAAAACCAACCCAGACTAATACAAACTAACCAAGACTAACCAAAACTAACCCAGGCTAACCATAATTAACCAAAGTAAAGAGACAAGCGTGCTTGTTTTCTCACTATTCCAATCTAAGCAAAACCAGCCGAGCCCAACCAAAACTAACCCATACTAACCAAAACTAACCCAAACCAATAAAAATTAACTCAAACTAACCCAAGCTAACCCAGACAAACCAAAAGAAGCCCATACTAACCAAAACTAACCAAGACTAACCCACCAAAGTAAAAAACAAGTCCGCTACGCGCGCTTTTCTCTTCGCTATCCCAAAACAAGCAAATCCAACCCAGACTGACCTAAACCAACACTAACCATAGCTAACCCAATCTAACCCAAACTAACCAAAATAAAGAGACAAACGCGCTAAACGCGCTTGTCTGTTCCCTATCCCAAACTAAGCAAAACCAACCCAGACTAACCAAAACTAACCCAGACTAATCCTATATAACCAAAGTATATTCCAAACTTAGCAAAACCAACTCAGACTAACCAAAACTAACGCAAGTTAACCCAGACTAACCAAAACTAACCCATACTAGCCCAGACTATCCCTAATTAACCAAAATAAAAAGAAAAGCGTGCTACGCGACCTTTTCTCTTCGCTATCATAAATAAGCAAAACCAACCCAGACTAACCAAAACTAACCCATACTAACCTAAACTAACCAAACCTAACCCTAATTAACGTATTCCAGATTAGGCAAAAATAATCGAAACTAACTTTAATTAGCCAAAGAAGTGCATTGTGGCGAGCGCGCTACGCGCTTGACCAACCCCGCCCATCACAAAATCAAAATTAATTCAAAGTAAGAAAACAAACGCACTACGCGTGATACGCTCTTAAACTAATCCAAATGATCTTTTAAATTTTTATCTATTTCAATAAACTAAATGAATTGGTTTATATGACTTATTATTAAAAGTGTCCCCCTTCTAGCGTAACATCTAATTCTAGTAAATCATATATTCGAATTATTGTTATTTTATTAAACAAAGTCATTAAGAATCATTATTTATAAGAAGTTTTCGTCCCACAGTACTTTTGAAACATATTCAACACGAGGCTGTTATATTTTAGAACCAAATAGAAATTACATGTGGCAACATCTACCCGTACAACAGCCAGCTGAGCCGTGCTAAGCCAACCTATATAATAATGTTTTAAGAAATAGTCATGTTGACGTTTATCTCATAAATGTTATGTTATGGTTTTAAAGTGCAAAAAAACAGTTTTATTTGCAATTTGTATGAAAGCATTATATTATGTTATTATTAACCTTCTTCCATCATACCTTAGCACAAAGTGTACTGGAATTGTGTTTATTAGTAAAAAATGTATGTTAAATTTTAATTTTTATTTTCAATTTATTTTGAGAAAATGTGCTTCATCCGCAATTTTTTTTTGCGTTAATGTGTCCTATTTGATGTAATATTTCCATAGAACTCAAAAAATGCTTCAAAATCGACGGTGCTCATATGACACCAGAACCAAGATTCCTTAACGAATAAAAGCAAAATTACAGAGAATATCTTAAAAATGTTTTTGAGAATACCCATGGATCCAGCTTTGGCAAAAAGTACAATGGAAAATGTAATACCCAGTTGCTCTACTCAAAGTCAACTCCAAATACAACGTTCGGTGGAATGTGTATCCGAAGGAGGTCAGACATTAGCGAACACACATCAAATTCAAGTAAAAACCAACGAGGTTCTTCAAGACATGGCATCTGTAATGAATCTACAGTATGCTACAAATAACAATTGCATGTTTAATTTTAATCTTTATCGTTAATTTGTTTTTTGTTATTCTACAAAAGTTTATATAGAGCATTTATGAAATACACGTTTAACTTTAATAATGTGTTTAATTTGTTTTCAGTTCTCTATTCTTCTAGTCTAAAATAAAGATTTTTTTGTAATATTTATCTGTTTTACTGTTTATAATTCTATAAAAAAAATCGTGCTGAAAAGTTACTTTTAAGAACTACTAGCACTGAAAAGTAACTTTTACGCACGATTTGTTAAATTAATGAATATCTTATCTAAAACACTCGATAAGCTGAAATACTCAAGAAGCTCAATAATTTTTGTAATTACAGTATATCTATTTACCTCAAACCTAATTGACGTTTATCGAAGAACTACAGTGTGTCCACGCATTGAGTCTCCAAGAAGACAAATGGAGTAAAAATCCGTGGACACATTGTATATCGATTGTAGGAAAAATTTTGTACCTAACACATGCGGAAAGTATCTTTTCCGTCCTTGACGGCTTGCACGACCTCCGCTTCGCGTCGTTCGTGCAACTGCCACGTCGTGCGGAAAAGTGTCACTTTCCGCACTTGTTAGGTAAATAACTTACTTATTGCATGGGCACAACGCACATTGTAGTGAGCCTTGGGCAATATTAAACAAATGAAGTTGTCATTTGATGGCAGTTCAATTTGACGTTATTTCACACTAAACATTATAGTTTAAGAGCCAGTGGCCGGCAGACTATAAGTATTTTACCAAAGTCATAATTTGGTTCAGTCACTCTCTCTTACCTACTATACATGAGATCGGGACTAACTAAGCTCGACGGCGGCGGTTGGTATGGAGTCATTAAGGTGGGACAGGTGTAAAAATCAGACCAACTTCGAAAGAATATCTGCAAAGCTGCCATTTGGATATTTTAATATATACTATTATTATTAATGAAAAATAACAATGGCAGACGATTATGACGGTTGTGAGGTCATGGCAGACACTTCTGAAAATGTCAAAAAAATAAATTTTAAAAGTTTTTTAACAAATCTGAAATTTCAATATGTTATTTATGATAGAATTATAAGCCTATATTTTTGGGGCAGACGTTTTCTCCGGTTATGACATCCCGGCAGACAGCGAAACCTTACCTACAGCTCGAGCATACGTATGTATATATAATATTCACACTTAACTTTATTAAGATGCATACAATTATTGAATATACTACAATGCATATAGAAGCTGATACAATTATAGGAACAAACATATTTACTGACGTAAGTTGGATAATGGAAAGAATGGGCACATTTATAAACAATAATAAATACCAAAGTATAAAGATAATAATTGAAATTTTAATTTGTGTTTTCCATTCGTTTAAGGCAAAATATAAATTTGGTAAATCAAGATAATAATAATTATAGTTGACGCAATTTAAAAGTAATACATTTTCATATTTATATCGTTTCTGTTTTATCCTTCAATATCATCTTCGCAGTCATTTTCTCTTCGGAATCATTTTCATCTTCAAGGGATTGGTTTTCATCATCTATTGGATCGGTTTCTGTAAAATAGAATTAAAAATTTTAAATTGAGCCAAGCATATTTAAAGTTGAATTTACATCATTAATTACCTGGACGATCCTCCAGCAAATCACTGACAAAACATGGAAGTTGATAATTTTTATCTTCGGAATCATTTTCATCTTCTTGGGATTGAATTTCATCATGTACTGAATCGGTTTCTGTAAAAATAGAATTCAAATTTCTAAATTGAGCCAAGCATATTTAAAGTGGAATTTATGTAATAAATTACCTGAACGATCCTCGAGCAAATCGCTGACAAAACATGGAAGTTGATCTTCTTCGAATCATTTAAAAACAAATAAGCTTTTTTGCTCTATGCAACCATGTTCCAGCGGGCTCATCGTAGTGGGAATAGTCTGAAAAGCATTTTTCCAAATGCTGGAAATGTAATGTGCCCATAAAAATTGCTGGTACAGTTCTCTCTTACATGGTGGTACAGCACTTGCGTCCAAATTGCGTACTTTTTTATGAAAGTGTTAATTTACATCTGTAGCGTTGTAGCTAGTAGCTACAACAAAAAGCTGGAACCTGCCATCATCCACGTCCTTAGATTTTTTTGCATTGTACATTTGGCAGGTAAACTTTTCAATAATGTTGAACAGTTCGTGTAACAGATCATCTGTTAAAGTAACGTCACCTAGAGCTGCCAAAGCTTGTTGAAATTCAATTCAATTTGAAATTCCATTAGGGAATTACTAGCCGAAAGCTTGATTGGTTTTCATGCTTTCACCGGGTGTGATTTCAATCATGCTTTTTTTAACAAGGAAAAAAAGACCTCTCACTTTATTAAAAAAAAGATGAATTTCAACAAGCTTTTGCAGACCTAGATGACGCTAATTTAACAGACGATCTGTTACACGACCTGTTCAACATTATTCAAAATTTACTTGCCAAATGTGCAATGCAAAAAAATGTAAGGACGTGGATGATGGCAAGTTCCAGCTTTTTGCCAGTAGCTACAAAGCTACAGATCTAAATGAAATATTTCATAAAAAAGTACGCAATTTTGATGCAAGTTGTGAACTGTACCAGCAATTTTTAAAGGCACATTACATTTCCAGCATTTGGAAAAATGCTTTCCAGAAAATTCGCACTACGTGTTTTTAAATGGTTCGAAGGAGATCAACTTCCATGTTTTGTCAGGGATTTGCTCGAGGATCGTTCAAGTAATTTATTACATAAATTTCACTTTAAATATGATTGGTTTAATTTAGAAATTTGAATTCTATTTTTACAGAAACCGATTCAGTACATTGAGATAACCCACCTCTTTAAAATGCTATTTCATTAGATCTGATACATTAATTTTTGAGACACCCTATATATGTATATATTTTGAGACACCCTTTATACATGTAAAAGATAAATCTAGTCATAAATTGAAGACGAGTTTTTGCGAGGTTTTTTGGAGGAGATCCGAAGGGTATTGCTCGAGAACGGAAGATAGAGAGTCAGAAGCCAGCGGGGTGTACGGTTTATTTTGGTGAATTGTTTTGCTTCTGTGTTGCAATATGTCATTACAAGTCGGTAAAATGAAACTTATAATATTGTTATTAACATAATTTGTACCATTATAAATTATATACTCATTGATAATTCATATTTGATGGTATAACGTGTGTATATATTTTGATATTGTTATTAACATAATTTGCATAAATATTTCTTCTATTTTCATGGATAATTCATATTTGATGGCATAACATGTGTATATATTTTGATATTGTTATTAACATAATTTGCATAAATATTTCCTCTATTTTCATGAATAATTCATATTTGATGGTATAACATGTGTGTATGTTTAGTGAAATCGTTTTATGCTGTGAATAACACTGCTTTAAATGAAAACAAAAATTTATTGTTTGCTGTCTTTTCGTGCGGGCATTTTAGTTTTAGTATGACTGTGATTGTAATGTAAGCAAGGGACTTGATGAATCCACTACCATTTTCCTCCCCTGACTGAGCGAATATCCTAGCTATAAATCGTGGGCTTGCGAGCAAAGTACCCTAAGTCGTTCTTTTAACAAATGTTATAGTTTTAATGATTTGCTTTTGTATGAAACCTATGTGAAATTTAAATTAACATTAATTTGTAAGCTTGATTTTCGACTTGATGCCAATTGCTTATAAGCACCCGAAATGATAAAGGATCTGTAGCCTGTACACAATTACACAGAATAAAACCATATATCGAAATTGAAATGTAATCAATCGCTAAGCGATGACGAAGGAAATTTATATTAATCGGCCTGTAGGTCTTACTAGAGATATTGGCTCAATTTGCAACTATAGCTGAGTAGCCTCCCGTATGGGACCTCAGTACCTGCTGGCGACGTCTGGCTAACTAATACTAAACTCTTCAGTTTTGAATGTATTGTAGTATTGTCACAAGTGTGGAACGACAAATTGTGGTGCGTGAGACAGTAATTTAATTAATTGTTATACTAATAAAGGTTGTACAGCATAACTCGGTTTAGGAATTGTGATCGAGGTTTTCTCTGCCATGCTCTTTTCCCTCGTGAATTCCAGGCGGAGTATGGCACGTTTTTCTTTAATAAATTAAGCGTATTAGGAATCTATGGTTTAATTTATATGACGCACCTTTCCCTCAAATTTCCCTAATTGTGTTTGGTCGAAGCGCAATCCGAATAAATAAAAATTGTGTAAGATATAATAATAACACAACGTAGGTATTAATTTTCTTTTTAATCTATTTTGACGATCATTGGCAAAACAAAGACAAAACACAACTTATCTCGTTCAACTATGTTGAACAGACCCGGGTGGGTTATACTACAACATAATGAAAGTCAATCCCAAGAAGATGAAAATTTTTCCGAAGATGAAAATGATGGCGAAGATGATATTGAAGGATAAAACAAAAACGATATAAATAAGAAAATATATTACTTTTAAATTGCGTCAACAATAATTATTATTATTTTGATTTATCAAATTTATATTGTGCCTTAAACGAATGGCAAACACAAATTAAAATTTCAATTATTATCTTTATACTTTGCTATTTATTATTGTTCATAAATGTGCCCATTCTTCTTATTATCCAACTTACGTCAGTAAATATGTTTGTTCCTAAAATTATATCAGCTTCTATATGCATAGAGCAGTATATTCAATTGTATGCAGATTAATAAAGTTAATTGTGAGTACTATACATACGTATGCTCGAGCTGTTGGTAAGGTTTTGCTGTCTGCCGGGATGTTATAACCGGAGAAAACGTCTGCCGCAATAAATATAGGCTTATAATTCTATCATAAATAACATATTAAAATTTCAGATTTGTTAAAACACTTATGAAATTTAATTTTTTTTTTTCATTTTCAAAAGTGTCTGCCATGACCTCACAACCGTCATAATCGTCTGCCATTGTTATTTTTCATTAATAATAATAGTACAAATTAAAATATACTTTCGAAGTTGGTCTGATTTTCACACCTGTCACACCTTAATGACTCCATACCTACCGCCGTCGAGCTTAGTTAGCCCCGATCTCATGTATAGTAGGTAAGAGAGATTCACTGGACTAAATTATGACTTTGGTAAAATACTTATAGTCTGCCGGCTACTGGCTCTTAAACTATAACCTCAAGTACTAGGTAAAAAAGGATTCTATCCAAACATATAGAGACCAAATATTATAATTAATCAAAATTCAAGCTGTTTTAACTATTTTAATATAAAATAAATAAGATCATTCAAATCCAGGCATACTATGGATAGTTAGGATAGTGCTTCGTCTCATTATCTTTATGCTCTCTTCAGATTCCAGACCATCCCACTTCTGCCTGGTAGCAGATGCAAAACAAGCGTAGAATGTGGCACAAACAAAATAAAATATCGATGCAATGATGAAAACTATCCGCCATTGGGAAGGATCAGCCTAAAAACATAGAATACAATAAATGGTGTTCATTACTAAATTCATGCCGAATAATCCGATTAAGAGACAAGACATTTCACGCTGAAATTATGATATGAATTATCTAAACTGTCACGGAATATTGAATCGTCAAAGTGGGCATCTTAGTATCTTATTAAAAAGGGCTTATTTCATGTTGCAAAAACTTTGGTGCCATGAAGATACGGTCGAAAATTTCTTTCATCTGTCTATGTGGCGCTACCCATCATATCCACTTCACATCTGCTGCTTATGCCACGGTATAAATAAATATAAGGTAAGTTCACTGGAGACAAGTTCCGAATTTCGCCGACAGCGATTGGCGTCGGAGCGAATCTGGATCAATCTGGTTCATGACCTGCGGTGGCTCTGCTACGAGGGACAGTGAGTGCGCAAACGCCCTGAGATTGTGTACTGTCTCGTCGCGATGTACCATGTATGAAAATAATAACCGAGGAAAGCGCATCAGCGAAAGCTTTTTGAATCTCTCCGGAACATTGGGCCCGACAGACTGCTCGCGGCTGCAGGCGTGCGGCGGCTTTTACGTTTAATCTAAAAACATCAAAATAATTTTGCTGAGTGACTCTATATTGTTTGCACTCTGCTTATGCTATCGCCTACCCTTTCTGACTAACTGCTTAAATTGCGAATAATATACTGAGAGTCGCAATGCCAAGCCTATAGGAATACACTAGGAGTCAACAAGATACATGCAAAGTCAGAATTATGCCCATTTGTAATGATGTAATTTTTGTTTACCTTTGTTTAGTATATTCCAAACGACGGTGACAACAAACTTCTGAAAAAAAATTGGTGTTCGATGATTATTAATTTTTTATATACCTACTTGGTTATGTGAAGGACCGATTAGTGTTAATCAAAAACATTGGTTTGTCAACTTGTTGTCGAAAGCTATTTCGAAAAGTTTTAAATAATGCCAAGAAAAAGATAATAGGCATAATGAATAGTCGTAGCTGATAATTTTAAATATATTGGCTTTTTTTCAACTGGAAAAGGAACAAGTCCGAAATGGAATCGCACTTCAAATTGAGAATGTGATCGCATCGTGCCACAGATGCAACAAAATTGAGCCCAACAACGATCGCAAATATAAAGAGGAATGGGGTAAATCAGACCAGGATTACGCTTCCAGTATATCTTTGAAGCAAAAGACCGCAAAAACCAAAATTCCAAAATATTAAAAAATATAATTCGGGACACAATTTATTCTATGTACGCCAGAAAAGATAATGCAATATTGGCAACAATAAGACAAAAGTTCAGGGACAAAATTGAACATTTTGAGTTTTCCATCTACTCTATAAGAAGATGGATCAAAAGTATACGCTTCAAGTGGAAAAAATCAAATAATAGAAAATATTTCATGGACAAATATTGTTCATAAATAAATCAATTTTTTAAGGAAGTATATCAAAAATAGAAATTTAGGTCTGTAAGGTTTTACTCCAGTTTTCGTTGACGAGACGTGGTTCTTTAGCAAGGTATTATTTCGTAGTAGCTGGCAAGATGACACCAAACATACGGTTTCAAGAAAAACCATTGAAGGTAAAAATATGTCGTTTTCTATTTAGATTTCTTTTAAATAAAAACTGGTGCTTTGTAATTCTTCATAACTCAGTCTTACCAATGCGTATATAAATAACTGCGATATTTACCAGTGTGATTCAATTAATGCTCATGTATATTGTGGTAAATGATAAATATTGTCGATCTAACTGAATAAATATCTGATTATAGTAATTTTACATAGCGGTATCCCATAAACTGAATCTTAAGGTTTATTCATGTACAACTGCGAGTCGTATACCATGGTACACGCGCAACGGAGTTAATAGTAATAAGTATTATCCTGATAACTTTTAATTATTATTAGTTGATGTAACGATAGATACCTTATGCATATTACATTTATTTTTAATTAATTGTAATTGTTTTTTTTGATTTTCCGTAATCATTTATTACATCATACTTACATCTGTTATGATCTAGGTCGTCATTTGTGAGCATATATCAAGTTATTATTTGTTCCAATTGAGCTCTTTTACCTGTTTTTTTATATTTACATCATTTTGTTTATTGAAAGAAATATGACAACACGTTAACGTCAAACATAACGAACGCCAATAAAATTTAAACCTGCACGAACGTGACCGTCTTTTATTTGCTCTGGAATAACTCAACCAAAAGTGTAATTAGTAGTCGCCCTTGCGTAGCGGATAATCGTCGATCACCCTTATGGATTTTTAAGACCGAGGATCTTACTGTTTGGGTCTGCGGATTTGGATATTTCAAACTGGTGGCGCCCTGGTCAAGAGTAAGTAATTGACCCACTCCCACGTCGACGAGCAAGTCGGAGCACACTTGTTGCGCTGGCCGCATCCCTAACGGTAGGTATCATCTTATTCATTATATCTCGCTAACACATTAAATTTTAAAAGGGTTTTACGCGCAACAATAAGAGAGAATCAAGGAGACAACACCAATATACAACTAAGCTTGGTAGTTCCAGCTGGGAACCATAAACCGTGTGTGTAAAGTTAACCGTTCACATGAAGGCATGTGCATTTAATATGTATAGACATAAGTATGAAATATTTGCTTTGAAATACCTAGCTTAGTGGATTAGGTTCCACGCTTTCCCATTACTAGTGTTATTATGATATTAATTGTAGTTTTTTTTGTAGTCTATATCAATAAATAAAATGAGGTTATCACTATCACAACAGAAATACGCTTCCCTACTGTTGCCTTATGTCAATTTTACTTAAATCTTCTTCGCCATTTTATTCAGAAAAAAATTGGTGATCTTATATATGGCATCGTAGCCCGTTGCAGTTGGAAAAAATTTATCATGTCTCCAAAATAGTCTTCGAAAACATCCGAATTCATATCCTGATGGTAATCTCCCGTCCGGCACGAATGAAAGGTTAGCAAACCCTTTTTTTAAAATCTCTTCGCTCCCAATGTGTGCAATTATTAGTGTCTTCCCTTTTCCCGATGGCACTTTAATACCCGTTGACAGGCCTTCCATGAAAGCTTGGCGGGCACTGGCTATATTTTTGTCTTGCCAATATTTTTGTACTACATAACCTTTATTGTTCCACGCTTTATCAAGATATATTTTTTACTCCCTGCGGTACCGCTTTATACTCCTCAAGTATTTTCATGTCTAGCAAACAATGTCATCGCTTTCCAGTAAAAGAGTTTTTTGGTTATGCTTTCTCCAGGCAAAATTCATATTTTTTAAAGTTATTCACGAGAATATTCTAGTTATTAGAGGAATACTGCCATCTTGGCCAAGCTCCATGAAAATTTTATCGAGGGTGGGTATTACATTTTTAAGTCAAAAGAGTGAACTTTTCTTCGATATACATATTTGGTGTCTTTATCAAGGACTTTTGCTGGTCTTTCTGGAATGTTCTAGGAAAGTTCCACTATTTTGAGACAAATTCTAACTCTAGTTGTCAGGGTAAGTCTGAACCTATAACTTTTAGACCAATTACTCAGTATGGTCTTCTTAATTTTCATAATACATTAGAAACTTGTTCCTGGTCTTTCCTTGATGACAAAGATACTGTGGAAGATTTAGCTGAGAAGTTTGTTGATCGTGTCAGGGAGGCCTATCTGCATTATTTCCCAGAGAAGACATACCATGCAAAAAACAGCCAACCTCACAGAGTTCCATGGTTCTCGGACTCATTGAGGGATGTGAGGAATCACCTGTCTTTCTTGAAAGAAGTGTGTGAACAATACGACACAGTTGGTAATAGAGAAGGATTCAAAAGGTTCAGAATATTGTACACTAGCGCGGTCAAAGATGCCAAACGTAAAGCGAATGATAACCTCATATCCTCTTCAAAAAATCCGACCAAATGCATGTGGGATATCATAAATAGTCACAGTGGAAGGGACAAAAAACAGAACATCAACCCCAATATCTCATCTAATAATTTTAATCACTTCTTTGTCAATATACCTCATGAAATAATTAATGATATTCCTACCACTCAGACTAATCATCTTTCCCGCCTTGAATGCATAAGACTGCCCGAATCTGAGTTTTCCTTTAAAGATGTCTCTTTCAACACTGTGAGAGACATCATTAACAACTTAAAAAACAAAAAAACTAATGATATATATAACCTCTCTGTACGATTATTAAAGTCTGTTAAAAATATATTAATATATCCTCTAACTAAACTTATAAACTTATGTATAAAACAGTGTATCTTTCCTAAAGTTTTCAAGAAGGCATTAATTACACCAATTTTTAAGAAGGGTGATCCTAATGATGTTGCAAACTACAGACCAATTTCTCTTCTGCCTGCATTCTCAAAAGTTATCGAAAAATGTATGGCCCTCAGGATTATAGAATACTTTGAAGGTAACAATTTGTTCTGTAAGAATCAATTTGGTTTTAGGGAGGGCAGGAATACCACAATGGGAGTTCTCAACTTAATCTCAAACATTATGGATTCTTATGAAAACAGGATGCACTTGATGGCCTTGTTTTGTGATTTGAGCAAGGCCTTTAACTGTATCACTCATGCCATTCTCCTTGATAAGTTAAGACTCTACAAATTCAATAAAGAAAGTATAACATTTCTCCACTCTTACCTTAATAACCGTACGCAGGTAGTGAGAGTAGGGTTGGATCACTCGCTAGAGATGGAGGCTAAAGTAGGTGTCCCACAGGGGTCTATCTTAGGGTCACTACTATTCTTAATATTTATTAATGATCTACCACCAAATGGGGGCCAAGTCTCATACACTCTTTTTGCGGATCATACAACCCTTTCACTATCTGGGATAGTGGGTCTTATGTAATCTTATACATTTAAAATAATAACTTTTTCACTCACTGATAGTGGAGAATTATTAGAACATCTTTTTGTTAGAGTGAATGTCTCCATTTTAGTAATAGGTATTGTCATAATGCTCTTAACCCTAAGGCGTAAAAGCAAATACTAACATGTCTAGAACACCATTTATGGACGACCACGAAATTCAGCCAAACTGAACGGAAGTAACGGGTGGTTCTGACTTGTCAGTTTCGCTGAAGCAGTTTGACTGATTCAGTGATACTCATCAAATAATGAACGTGAGAACACGTTTTCATTAAAAATGATCAGTACATTCATACTTTCAGTTAAAGTGAAAACTAGTTCTACTTTCATTCATTTTGGCTGATCATTATCTAGTCAAAGTTAAAGTCAAATAGAGCTTTATTGTTTAACATACAAAATGTTTTTAACAAAGCTGAAATATAAAAAAAAAATCGAAATATAATATTCCTTACTATAAATACAATAATACGTTAATAGCCATGTCAGTAAAACAAATATTAAAATTACATGAGATAGAAAACATCTATGACATAAGTAAGTAAGTTAGTAAAGGCAGCATTATATGTCAATAATCAATTAAAACAACAAGAATAGTTTCATATATCAATTAAAATTGTGTGCATCGTCAAAGAACTCAACAATTGAGTAGCATGCCTTACCAATCAAAACCCTTCTCAATCTTCTTTTAAACAGTTTAAGGGTTGGGGAGTTCTTTATACTTTGGGGCAGATGATTAAAGCTGTTCCCACTCTCATAAAACACAGATTTTTTGTGAGAGTGGTTGTAGGTTGGGAGGATATATGGTTTGATGGCTCCTGCCTGGGTACCGGGAATTTCTGACTGAGAATCTAGATTGGTATTTAAATATGATCGAACAGGTCTCAAGGATGAACAAGCATGGAAGGGTTAATACATTCCCCTGAACAAAAAGAGGGCGACAAGAAATTCGGGGATTGGCCTTACCTAGGTGCCGAATTGCTCTTTTTTAGATGACAAATAGAGTTTGAAGTGCGTAAGTACTTGTCTTTCCCCAGAAAGCAATGCCATACCGAAGATGTGTTTCACAGAGAGAATAATAAGCCAATTTACCAATTTGTGGACCCAGCTCTTGGACAGTTAGTCTAACTGCAAAACAACTAGAGGATAGCCTATTAGCTAGATGGTTGATATGGGTATGAAACTTGAGATCTTTGTCTATGAAAATTCCCAAAAACTTACTGTCTGGCATAGTCTGAACCAATTCATTATCAATCCGGACATCTAAAAGATTACACTTAAAAGATATTAATTTAGTCTTAGCAGAATTCAGCGTTAGAAAGTTAGCATCACACCAGGCTTTCACACTCCGAAGGTCATCCAATATTATTTGGCGCAAAGAGATTGGGTCCTGAGCTTGCCACACTATAGTGGTGTCTTCTGCAAAAGTATTAAAGTTGCCCTGAATTGGGAGATTGGCAAGATCATTTATGTATAAAAGAAATAGCACAGGTCGCAGAACTGAACCCTGTGGCACTCCAAATTAAAGGAGCTCATAATTAGAGCAACCGGAAGCCAATGAGACACACTGATGCCGACCAAGCAGGAACGAGGAAAACCAATCCAAAGAAATACCTCTAAAACCATATTGATCAAGTTCCCGCAGCAGAATACCGTCATCGACACAATGAAAAGCTTTTGACAGGTCGCAAAAAACTGCCGCAGAAACTCGACCATCATTTATGTGGGAGTAAAGCTCATAAAGCAAATGGTAAACTGCTTCATTAATACTTGTGCCATCACGAAATCCAAACTGGCACACGTTAAAAATACCATTTGTCTCTTTAAACGAGATCATACGCTTTTTCACAAGCTTCTCTATTATTTTAGACAGGGTTGACAAGAGTGATCTGGGGCGAAAATTGGAAGGGTCCTCCAGACATCCCTGCTTATAAATTGGTATGATTTTAGCTGTTTTCAGACACGATGAGAAAACTCCAGTTTTCCATGATTTGTTAATTGCACCCACTAGAAACTCCAAAGCAGAATCCGAAGTATTAAAAAAAATTTTCGCGGAAAGACCATCAGCTCCTGAGTTGTTTTTATTTTTGATGGAAATAAGAGTGCTTTTAATTTCAGAGAGATCAGTAGGAAAGAAAGAAAAAGATTGAAGAAAGTTTACATTGGGTAAAAATCTAATTGGATCAATTGATGGTTGGAGCTGCTGTTTTAAGTTGTTTGCTATACTACAATAAAATTTGTTAAGGGTATCCGGAGAAATAAGCGGAGTTCTAATCGGTTGATGGGAGTTGTTTTGCCTTAGGTTATTAATGATTGTCCAACATTCCTTTTGAGAATAAGGACTGGACTGGTGCGCAGGCGGTCAGAATAAAAATTTTCTTTACATACCCTTATCATCCGCCGAAATATTCAACGGTATTTTACAAAATAATTGTTGAAAGCAGTAGATGAATTAAACTTTCTAATGGTATGGAGAGACCGAAGATTCTTAGAGGAGACAGCCCTTAGTGAACCAAGCTTTTTTTAAATTTATTCTTTGGTTTAATTTGTGGCTTAATGAATACAAACTGAAGTGTGGGAACGTAATATATTTAGTGATTTGTTTAGTTTTGAGGTCAGACATATTTGAGCGTGAATATCGTTAATCAGAATAGTTTTTCGATGGCGTGATGAACAAATCGATGCATTTTTGGACAATTCTAACTGATCACATTATTTTGTAGGCAATTCATTTGCTAATTGTAAACATATATACTTCGCAAACAACTGGTTTCAATTTTGTTTCTGGCATTTTATGTTTTATGTCTACGAGACCGAAATCCCTGAATCCTGAAATGTGTGAAGAAAGCGGCGTTTATTTTTATTTTCACTAATAATGAATCAGTTAAAATTTAAAATGATTCTTTAAAAATGACAAGTCAGAACCCCGCTTTATCTGCTACAAAACATTTAAGCAAATAAACATAAACTTTAAGTACATGGTTACTAAACCAGTATGTGATCATGTGACTTAATGATTTTCCTGCAAGACAACTCTGCTCATAACAGGGTTGCACGATATAATAACACGGCGATAAAGCAGTGAAACAATAAACTAGTCTTCAAAGCATGCGTTAAAGATATGATAATAGTATAATGAGTGTTGAAGGTACTAGTTTTCAAACGAGGATGCTATTTAGCAGGACTGCAGAAATCATCCGAGTTTGAAAACGTACTGTCACGCGACACTAATATACACTATTTTTCTCACGACCATAAATAAAAAAGACACAAAAAATACTCTTTAGATTAATATCACGCGCGTGTTGAAATTAACCTTTCAATATGTGTGTTGAAAAGTACTCGTTGCATCATCCACTTGTCAACTCAAAATGTCATACCAAATATGCTGTCAAATTAAAAGTATACGCCATCCATCTACTAACAAAGATTCCTGTTCAAATTACCTTTCAACGTGTGTGTGGAACATTTTTTACTACACGTGTGATATAAGGCTCTTTCAAGCCACGTTAACTGTGAAAGCAACATAAAAGCCTCTTTACAGCAAAATGGCTCACTCCTATAAGGGTTTAAAGACTAAATCTTTAAGCTTGTTTAAAATCAACTTGCATTGAAATAGTTTCTCTTATCATTGCCTTCAAGGCAATCATAAAGCTTTTAACAGATGTCATTTAAAACCATAGAATTTATAGTGATCTAAGATTAGGATGAGTTTAAGAACTCTGAGATTTATATTATCTTTAGATAAAACTATCATAACCTGTAAACCATCAACACAAAACAAATGTCCAGCATGTGATGTCGTCTAGTCGGTGATGCATTCCAACTTCTAAGAACAAAAATGGAGGAAATGCAAAGTCTGGTAAATTCGCCGAAATAAGCGACAAAAATTATAACGCAGTCGGCTTTTTCGATGAAATATGGAAAGATACCTTCTAAAAACTAAAGCGCCTTAAATTTACTGATTTTTTATAATAATTAAATTATTATTGACTAATTCTTAACACGGTGTAATTATTATAAACAAACTTAAAAATGTTTGCTTGTAATCTTATATTGTATTACTGTCAATATCCTTTTATTTTTTTAGGTAGGAACTGCGAAATTTTGATGAAATTATTGAATAATATTACTTCGCTAAATTATTTCCAATTTGGAGGCTTGTGTTGTTTGTAAAAAATATGGCTTCTTATCATTTAAAATCTCAAGGTTTCTTAGAAAGAAGGCATAAATCCTATTAGTTTTGTTATAACCTTTTATTTACTGTAATAATTAATATGTTTACTCCTAACTGTTCCTTAGAGTAAAGCTTCTTAGTCTTGACCAAGATTGCTCGGCCTCTTCATAAAACTATTTGGCCTTATCACGTTGTCGCATAAGTCTTCTAGCGCTGTGTTTTCCGCGCCCAATTAGATCATCATAACCTCAAATTTTGTCCAGTTTTATGTTGATCTACATTCTCATTTATTATCTTTAAAGATTGCAACTTTATTTTTTTTTTTAATTACTACTTCTTTTAACTTGTAAATATTTATGTGAAATATTGGCCATTTTTAAGGAAATTATATTGAAATGAATCACGACAGATAGTTAGAATGACAATATGGCCGTTTTAAAAGAGCTCTAGGCGGTGGAAGTAAAAGTAATGGTTTAAGAAGGCAATAGAAAAGTCCAATAGGATTTTTTAAAGATTATATGGCCTTAATGAAACAATATATTCTCTCAGTAACCTTAATATAGTCTTTTAAGTAGCCAATCTAAGACTTGAGCTTTATTGTTATCTTATATAAAACTGTAAGTTCTATGAAGTACTTAAAGAACATGTTTTAAATCCAACTTAAATCTATAGTCTTAAGACAGATTATTTTAAAATTAAACAGACTTTAAAGCCTTGAGAAGATAAACAAGTTTTAAGATTGGTAACACAAAAGCCTCGTTAAAGCTAACACAAGAGTAACCGGTCCCAAGTCCATGGACACTTAATATTATTGCTGTCAAGGCTGCTTTAAAACTTATTTTTAAGAATAAATGGACTTTAAGATTAAGAAGGTGGTCATAAAACCCCACTACTTCTATCGACTATTTTAAAACTATTTTAAAGCTGATATAAATCTAACTAGCATTTAAATTGTTACTTGGGTTTCTCTCTCTTTTATGGAATCGGTAAAGAAGTATTCACTTCTATCACGTGTACACGCGAGTTTTTTTTCTAATTTTCATAAGTGGTCATAAGAAAAAGTGTTACGATATTACAACCTAATTAGAAATATATAAAAAAACTTACTCGGTTCGTAACGATAAATTGAACTATAAGCGGAGAAAACATCCCAATTGATTGACTTATACAATTGCTAATTCCCTGCATGATCCCAGCAAATCTTGGCGACAAATCAACATGATTTACAGAGTAGCCAACTAATGTACCAGCGTAGGCGGCATTACCAAACGCTAAAAACGCGACTGCGGCAAGCTGAGTTTGTGATGCATACGATAAGAGCATGAGACACAGAATTTGTCCATATGACCCTAAAAAGTAGTAGACAATCTATTGCAAGGACATATGACTGGTTTAGATTCGCGTCTACCTACCTCAATTTTGAGTCTTCACGCATGCGTATGTGCTGTTTCATATATTTTTCAAAATGCTATTTTCTTGATTCTGAGCATTGCCATGGGTTAGATTGTGTTAGTTTAGGTGAGTTTGTTTGCGAGCGGAGGGACACGCGTTAAGTGAGTTATTAGAATAACGACACCGGGTTGCTGCCAAATGCGCAGGTCCCAAGGTCGAAAAATTTGAGGTAGGTAGACGTGATAACATACAACATTTCATACCCAAATAATCAGTACTGTTCAATAATTCAAGCAGTGCATGGCTATTGTATTTAAACTTAAACCTCACAATTTTCAAGGAATCTGACAATGGGTTTCTAAATATGTGAACACAGAACGATAACGATTCAATTCATAGCTTTATAGAACATGTTTCTAAAAATATCCCAATATAGAGAGAATATAACCTCACATAGGTTGCATGTTTACAAAATTTTGTCTGCTAAATTTTTGCAATTATTTCTCGTAGTTGTGTTTCTGATTGGCTCTGTAGTATTTTAATAGCTAGATAAAGTGATCTGTGCCGATAATAATCAGTTATTTTTGTGAAATATACCGTAATATTCGCGCAAAACTTGAAAGTGTAAACAGCACACACCTAACCAAAAAATGTCCGCATGCTCATGCTTTAAAGGCTCTGTGGTGTTTTAATAGTAAGATAAGGTGATCTGTGCCGATAATAACCAGTTATTTTCGTGAAATATACCGTAGAATTCGCGCAAAACTTTAAAGTGTAAACAGCAGACATCTAACCCAAAAATGTCCGCATGTTCATGCTTTAAATGCAGCACAACTTGCTTTTTTAAGGATGTGTCGAAAAGCGAAGATATTAAGGAATTATTTGGTGGGCCATGTGACCTATGCAAAATAATATTTTGTAGAAACTGCTCTGGAATATCTTCAAGCGAAATAAGAGCTTTTACTTCCCAATCAAGGGTGTTTGTTGTCTTATTACTGTGGCGACTGCTTGGGATCTATTCGTAAAGCAATTCCCAACTTACCAAAATCCTTGATTAATCTTGAAAAGCAGGTTATTGATATCCGGGCCCAACTTAAAGAGGTCAAAGACTCTATAGCAGCAACAACAAAGAGCTATGCAGATGTTTTACAAATTCAAAAAGATGCCGCAGAGTTGAAAGGAAACATAGTCAAGCTGGAGGATAAAGTAGAGAGCATTAAAATCCAAAAACCATCACATTGTCGCACAATGAAACTATGGAGCCTACATTTGAAGAGATGATAGAGAGAGAAAAACGTGCCACAGACATATTGCTGTTTGGACTGAAGGAATTCGATAAGCCAAAGAAGGAAGAGCAAAATAAAAGTGAGAACATTATAATAAAGGATGTTTTAAAACAAATAAATGTAGAGATATAAGACTCAGAATTTAAAATACATCGTCTTGGAAAATATCACCCTGAGAAAGTGAGACCTATAAAAGTTATCTTCTCAACCAAAACTCTAGCTATATAGGCATTGAGGAAGAAACACAAACTGGATAACACTAGCGGAATGTACATAAAAAGTGACCAAACCCACCTACAGAGGAAGTTGTTGGCTAGCCTGGTAGCTGAACTTAAAAGAAGAAACGAACAGGGGGAAACAGATATAAAGAACAGGTATATAAACTCAATACCGAAAATCATCAAAGTCAAAGAACAACAGCCAAAAAACTAAAATCATCTTTAATTGAAATCTCCCTATGATATAGTAATCTGTGCTCTATGACAAATAAGCTCGACGAACTGAAGGTAAGCATCCAAAATACCAATGTACGTAATACGAATTACGGAAACATGGTTAACTGATCAAATACCAGATAGCTTAATAAATTTACCTGGCTACCTAATGTTTCGTAAAGACCGAGACTCTGATGGTGTTGGAATATGCATTTTTATCAAAAAGGATATTGCTGGCCACAAAGTTCATGCATCAATTAGCAAAGATTTGTCAACCACAGGGCCTGTTGAATCCATCTGGCAGCAAATCGTGGTATCTAAGATCAAGTTTCTTATCGCATGTATTTATAGACCTAAATAAAAAACCTCAGAGGGAATAAACCGACAACTCATACAGGTTGTAGAAGATGCCTCATAAGGAGCAGGTGGGGGCCTTTAATGACCCCGAAATAAACTGGAACTCATTGGAAATCCATCCACATAACCGGTGTAGCCTAGATTTTCTGGACAGCTACAAAAACCACTGAGGACATCAGCATATCAGTTTTCCAACTAGAATTCGTAATGACCAAACATCCCTTCTGGACTTGCTTCTTGTAAATGAAAAGCAATTGGTTTTTGATGTTGAGGGGCATGCACCTCTTGGAAAAAGTGATCATATTGTAATAACCGCAAAAATACAATTTCATATAGTTGCGCAGCCAACTCATAAGATTTATAAAAGAAATTTTTGGAAAGCAGATTATAACGAAGTCAACATAACTCTTCAACACCAACTTACACAGGTAAACAACATGAATTCTGAAAACTTCAATGCACAGCCCTTACAGCAACAATTGATAATCATATGCCTTATAGACCACAGAGAGTATATTCCCAAAAACCGTGGCTCACTCGAGAAGTGTTTGCGGAAATTAAAAAAAAAGGGATATGTGGCACAAATACCGAAAACATAATACCATGGAAAATTACCAGCAATACCAACACCAAAACAATATAGCTAAAACCTGCATATCCAAAGCAAGAAGAACATATGAGTACAATTTGTTGACTAACAATTTTATTCCTATGTGAACTGCAACTTAAGCTCGAAACATAATAATTTCAACATTATTGATAAAGACACCCAAGTTCCACTTTAGACTGATCGGGAAGTTGCGGAATGCTTTGCTCAGCAGTTTCATGGTGTTTTTACTAGATTAAGCCAAGCTGATACTAGACCTACACTTCCTGTTTAATCTTACTCAGTAATAAAAATTAACACAATACTGTTTACCCCCGGAAAAGCTGAAAATGCAATAAACTCACTTAAGCTTCATGCCAGCTCCGGACTTGATCTTATACCACCTGTATTTCTCAAGAAATGCTCACAATTACTTAAAGCCCCCTAGCAACTCTTCTAAATAAAATCATTGATACTGGGGAGATTCCAGAACCATGGAAGAAAGCTGTGGTCACACCCATTTATAAGAAAGGAAACAAGCAATTGGTTGAAACCTATAGACCCTTGTGTAAATGTATGGAAAAGATAATCTCAAAGGAACTAACAAGATTTTTTCTGGATGCTGAAGTGATGCCACCTCAACAACATGGTTTCCTTCCAAAGAAATCCACATTTACAAACTTATTATCCAGACTAAATGAATGGACGCAGGCGGATGATGACAACAAGCCAGTGGACATTATCTATCTTGACTTTGAAAAAGCCTTTGATAATATACCAATTGAATATCCTCTGTACAAGCTGGAACATTTTGGAGTTAGAGGCAAGCTGCTGCAGCTACTTGAGGAGTTTCTCTCCAGACGTACTTTCCAAGTCAGGGTGGGTGGAATATTGTCCGATGGGTATTCTGTGGTTAGTGGAGTGCCACAGGGTTCTGTGTCAGGACCCCTACTTTTCCTGGCATACTTGTGTGACCTGTACCAAAAGCTAAGGACTTCCTTCATTTGCAGATGACACGAGCCTATACTGCAATCCATTGTTACAGCATGCCGATCTCCAGGAGGACTTGAGCACTATCAAGGAATGGACATTGAATTGGAAAATGCCATTGAATGACTTAAAATGTACAATTTTGCATGTTGCCTGAAATAATCCCAAACTTGGTTACCTACTACAAAATACATCAGTCATGAAAGTCACAAAACAAAAAGATTTGGGAATAACAATAACACCTGATTTAAAATGGGAACTACACATTACAGAAATTACAAAAAAAGCGAATACCGTTATATACCTCATACAGAAGTCGTCCAAGGATCTATCCAAGGAAATGGTCTTAAAGCTCTACAAGACATATGTAAGACCAAAACTTGAGTATGCTCACTGCATTTGGAATCCCTATTATGTGAAGGACATTGAACTGCTCGAAAAAGTACAGAGACAGTTTGCAAAAATCCCCCTTGAACTAAAAAACCTCCATTACGAGGATAGACTAAAACAACTAAAGCTCATCACACTAAAAGAGAGGAGGCTAAGGGGCGATCTCATCGAAACCTATAAAATACTCAGTTGACACTATGCAAGCAACATTAACTTTTTCCTTTCAACAAATAATACCAATACCAGAGGACACAATAAAAAATTAAGCAAGGAGAGATGTAATAAGCTGCTGCGAAGAAATTTCTTAACCGACTTTGGAACCGACTTAGTAATGACACAATTAATGCAGTAACCACGAACCAATTTAAAAACTTTTTGGATCGAGAAATGGACACCTGGCGCAGTGTGGACATTTTTGTACATTATTCATCATAGCCTTGAAATATCGAATCTTATTATGTGCTTTGTGTGATACAGCAAACTGTGAAAGACTCTGCCGTCTCATCGGATTTATCCGCCTACGGCTGAAGCTATAATAATAATAATAATAATAATAATAATAATAATAATAATAATAATATTCAACATATCAATTAGATACGTTGGTTAGAACCGCAAAAAGAGGCAACCCTTAAGTCACACTTAATTTTGAGCTGGGATTGAAACAAGTTAAATAATCACCATCTCGTGAGTCTCTCATTTGTAAATTTTTCTCCTGCAACATTAATATAAATGTTTTTTTTGTAGGAAGTCGCGCAAAAAGGGCCTGTTTATTCGGCATTAAAAATATATTTGGAGGGTAGTGCTTCAGTATTATCTACAACAACGCTTTTGGAAGCAGAGTCATAATAGACGGTTTTAAAAAAATTTGTATGTATGACAAAATAATTTTTATCAATTACTGTGTGCTAGCTGCAAACCTTACTCTACTTCCAGCACTTTTTCCTTGGCTACAGATCCACGTATGGAAATATTCAAGAGAATCAATTGAAAACGCTTTCTTCATTGGTCAAAGCAGCAGTTTCTGGAATTTTCCCTTTTGCTACATGTTTTTATTCAACTCGACAAGTTTTTTTAATTTAACTTTTATTTTTCTTGTTGTTATGTTGTTCATTCCTTGGCTTTCAAGATGGCGGACGATGACAATCGCCTGCCGCCGTCCGCTCAAAAAGTTTGTGTTTTCTGCAGCATTTGTTGTAAAAAATTAAGTAATTGTGTTAAATGTGTAAAATGTGAGAAAGCCTTTCATAGCTATTGTATAACAAAAACTCCAGGATTCATAGTTCAGGCAATAAGGAAGGTTGTTTGTTATGAATGCAATGATTCAGCAAACATGATAATCTGGGACTCTATGCCAAAAACAATGGTCTACTAGGTGCCCTGGTGATGAGCCTCAATGAGGTAAACGACTTACTTCGTGAAAAAATATCCTATTTGCAGGAAAAAATAGGAAAAACTTCAGGATCTCCCGAAATTGAGGTTAGTTTAATTGAAAACAAACCGATTTCACCCATTCCTTTAGCATCCAATGACATCGACAGTTTTGACGTTGAAGTCTTTCTCGGAAGTGACACTGATACTGGCATCAACCATGTGGCTGTTCCTAGAGAAGAGAAAGAAGACATTCTGTTTACTACTACATCAGACGGACAGATAAATAGTATGATTAGCAACCAAAACGGACCCGCAAATTCCAAAATCGCAGCGGTACAGGAGACACTACCAAAAAATAATAAACAAAAACAAACGTCGCATAAATCATCTTCGAATTCTTCGATTCCTTCCTCTGAGAAGAAATCAGGATCTGCTTGGTCTATCCCCAAAAAAATAAGGGTTCAAGCTCAGGTACATGACGAACCATCTAAAAAAATTAATAATGTCAACCAAGGTAGTAAAGGCGAAGCCGCTGCCGATCTTGACAAAAATGCACAAAAAGAAGTGATTTCTCATGATAGTGATGATCAGGGGGAGGGGGAATGGATTGTTTAAACTAGGCATCGACTTTAAAAGTACCCTGCCACAAAGACTACCAGACTAACCCCAATTAAAGGCTCAAACCTTAATGCTGCCGAGTTGCAGGTGGCTCAGAACCGATACTGGATATTCCTGTCTGGATTTTCAGCTACTATGGAAAGCGAAGTAATTTTAAGCTTTCTCAAAAAGCACAACCTTGGCAATGATTGTGTGTGTGACAAGATGAGGATGAAAGAAACTCGCTGGAGTGCATTCAAATTGGGTGTGCCTATGGACTGCAAAGACAAGATAATGGATTGTGATCTTTGGCCGTTTGTGATCACAATTAACTATTTTGTCAATCTTCAACGCCGAAAGATGACGAGGGAGGCCTCGGCCAGTCTACCACGGTTAGTTCTGTAAGCTCTAGTCAAACATTAAGTCAAAATAATACAAAGAGTTTTAAAATATTTTATGCTAATTTTCTATTTCTGGAGGATAAGTTGTTCGACTGCTTATGTGTCAGTGAACACTGGATGGTTCAGGATGAGTTAATAATGACAAAGATAAATAACTTCCGGTTTGTTTCTGGTTTTTGCAGGTCGACATATGATCCATGAAGTCAGAAGACGGGTTAACACGTGGAAGGGGCTTAAGGGAAGCTGTATTGAGGAAATTGATATTGTCCTTGCCAGAATCTACCAAAGTATGTGATTCATTAGAAGTGTTTGCAAAGTCGAAACCATCTTACTCAGAGCAGCTACGTGATTCAAGGAGAAACCGAGATTTTAATGATCTTCAGAAACTCTTTAATTGGCTAGAAGTTAATAACCCGTTTGATAATCAAATTAGCTCTTTAATGTCTACTTCATCAGGTACAGTCGCTTAAAATGTGATTAACTGTGACTCTGCAAAAGAAATAGGGGAAAATCTTTTACTTAAATGTATTGGTAAAGAGTTTCAAGATCTCCGTTTAAAAAGAAACGATTAAACATTTTACTTTTATGTTGAAAACTTTAAAGATATATGACTAGGAAGCGCAAGCTAATCCAACACAGCTTTTTAACCGAATTCTTTGTACATTCAAGTCTGAAGAAACTTTGAAGAAATGTTTCGATTTTGAACTCGCACCTTTTCCTCTTTCAATAGTGGATAACGGCATCCTTCGTAAAAAACAATATTTGGATAAAAAATGCCCTGCTCTAGACGTATCACCACCACAATCAGTATTTGTTATAGATAGAGGGCATTTACTTCATAAAGTGGTATGGCACTTCCCCGCAACATACAGAGAAATTCTAAGCCAATACGTAAATTATGTTACTTATCATTATGGTTCATTATTAAAAATAGAGTTTTATGGGTATGATATTGAAAACTCCACAAAGTGTCAGGAACAGATTCGCCGAACAAGGAAATTTTCTTGTATTGATATCACATTTATGGAAAATACTGCAAATACTATACTGTTGTGGTTGTGACCAATGTCATCAGTCCCTTTGTTTACAAGTTGCTCTGAGTAATTTATGATTTTTCTCTGGAAAAGTGAAGTTAGTAATCTGCTTTTTTGTGTTGGCTGAAAGCCAACTATGTGTTTTGTGATCAGAAGTGTTTTCATGTAGGTTTTTGATGATGATTCTTCTGAATTTTCTAGTGAAAGTTTATACACGTTTTTGACTTTTTTTTGTTGATTTGATGTTTTTGTTTTGAATGTAAATGTCACCAGTTACACATTTGGCATTTGACTTTGTTCTGGCGTGACATTGACATTTAAGTCTACAGATCGTGCCAGCGTTGCCAAACTCTTCTGCCAAATCTGCTTCTTCTTCCTTTGCACTGGACTTTGCTATACGGGCTAGTTTAGTACTTGCACACTTATCTGGGAATTCTGGAACTGGAATCCAAATAATCGCTCCAAAGATGTCGGACTCGAACAGATGCTATAAGTGTAAAATGGAATGCGTTTTTAATGAGGAGAAACAACGTCTTTTCGGTTTCCCGCGTGACTTGTGCCAAAGAATCATTTGCGCTGAATGCACAAATACCCAGGCATAGGAAATTCGTGTGATCCCGAGCCTTACTAGAACGCTGATTCACCTATGCCCAGATTGCCGAATCTATTTAGACAGCTTACTAGTGTTCTTAAATCATTCGAATCCATGCGGAAACTTGCCGGTCAGGTTGTTAAGTGTGAGGCAAAGCTGGCGTCTCAACTTAGGGCATGTAATGTGGATGCCAGGGTCAAACCACTTGAGAAGCAAATAAAGATCCTTGACGATAAGTTTGGCACTATTTCTCAATCTATTGATGATGAAATGAAGGCTGTACAAATGCCTTCTGATCCAAATAGGCCGGAACAGCAGCTCAGAGAAGTACTAGTAATAATAACCCGGTGTTCGGCTCGCTGAACTTTGAAAAGCGATTGAATGAACAATCGGATTAGATTGCACTGAAGATGGATTCTGTTGTCAGGGCAATTAAGGAGACTAACATTGAGCTCGTAAAGTTCCTTATAACTAGCAGAAGTGAGTCAGTACCCACTACTGAAGGAGGAAGGCAACCAAATTTGTTAAGCAGACCAGTCAACACTGTCTATGCCAACATATCTGCTGAACTTGAGGCAACAATGCTCTACTTCAGGTATAAGAGGATCCTGTACTGATAACTCTGTTCTCTCGGTAGCGCAGGAACGCAGATGGTTTCATATTGATAATCCTGATGAACATACTCCAGACGAAGTTCTAAAGAACTATTTGACTCAGAAGCAAATACATACCTTTTCTTACGTCATTGAGGGTACATCAAGGCAGTTACCGAGTAGTCATTCGAAAGTTGTGGATCTAGGTGTAGACGCGGCGAGCTCTTTGTCAATGTTTCTTTTATCGGTGTCAGAATCTGAGGTGCAGCAGTATCTAAGAGATATCTCTCGCAAACACTCTAGTGGCGTTGATGGAATTCCATGTTCTCTGTTGGTCCAAGTGTCTGAACATATAACACCAATCCTGACATACTTAATAAATGAATCTTTTCAAGAAGGAATTGAGTACAATACCATCAAAGTATTCAACCACAGCAGTGAAGATAACAGCAGCACAGAAATAAATGTTCATCAGCATACCTGCATACCATAAGATAACACAATAAATTCCAAAGTAAAGCGATGGTACTAACAAAAAATCCATTATAAAATTTTGATAATACCAGATTAGTATTTTCGAGCTAGCAGGATTGCCTCTACATTCATTTGCTGGAGAAGCCCATCGTCACAACTTCTAACAAATTTCTGGATTTAGCTATCAACAAATTACATTTTTAGGTCCCTATAGAGTTCGTTATTTCTGAAGTACAATATTCAATACTTTATTTCGAAATGGCTTGGGTAATTTGTATGTCACTCTTTCTGTAACAATCCTTGAGTTGTATTCCATAAGTCGGCGCTGGCCATAATATTTACTTATATAATAATCGCTAATGATGTACTCACGAAGCAGAGCACTGTTCTAAGAGCTGATGCATTTTTTCAAAATCTAATATCTTCTTTTGACGATAGCTTATTCACATGTATGTTTAATAAACTTTATTTCCAGTTTTTTTTCTAATTTTTTGAAACTTATTAATGGTTGATTTAATCTGTCTGCGAAATCCTCGATCTATCTACTTACAGCTATGATGTCAGTATCATTAGTGAAGATGATTTCTCCATTTTCTCCAATATCAGGTCCTCCGCAATCTACAAGACATTTTTGAAAAATATTCTTTCGCCTTATTTTCAATCGAGTGGCGGAGAAGCGTGAGATTAACAGTAATGGCATTTCTAATTATCATTAGTACACTCAGCTCAGCTAGACAAACTGTATTTGATAAAGTCTAGAGTATTTTTGATTTCGTCATTTCTTATGACTTTTGACGCTTCTATGCCAATTTAATGGCTTTTTTACAACTTTTTAAAGCTCTAAAAATATCGCAATCCATCCGATTAATAATGGTTCAAGCGAAAGCTGAATATTTAATTACCAAGATATTTGCATACTTTTAAAGCCACCCTCACGAATATATATATTTGCCATTGCTGATTAACTCATTAACTAATTGCAACAATGCGATTGATCCTAAGAATATACGAGCAGAGTCCGGTTGCTCTTGTGCGAAACGATCTACCATTGACCAAACGAGGCCAGCCCCTTGACAACGCGTAACAACCAGGATGTTCTTACACACTATAGGTTTTAAAAGCCTCCTACTTTGGAATATATTACAATGAACATACATATTTTCATATGCACTGCCTGATGCACTGTTTGAATTAAGGATGATAAATGTCCTATCTATAATGGTAAATTAACTCACCAAATAACTGAAATACCCTCCTTGTATTAATCCTCGAAAGGAAATTTTTGCTTATAAGATAGTCAGCAAAAGGAGCAAAAATTACTCCAGTTATTGCTCCTATTATATATGGAACTGCACTCACTACTCCATTCTGTAAAAGATAATATAAAATAATAGGTTTGTTCTGGAATCTATCTGGGGCTTTGAGTGTATTACAAAATTAAATGAGAAAAGTGTTACATCTATAACTATCATTTCTTACTCATTATATGTCAAATTTTATTGGTGAGATGTGTTTTGGAAACTACTTGGGGATTTGACCAATACCTCCTACGACTAGGCCAGACGGCTTACGCCTGACGTCATCAAAAGTGGTCTTAACTTATTCACAGGCGTATATTGAAATGTGCAATTTCTTTTAAAATTTCACAGTTAAGTAGACATTTTAGATGCAAAAATCTCGAAAAAATATAACAAAAACTTGTTTTTTGTAAATTTATCTTTTTGATATGTAGTTTGAAACGTAATTGGCCTAATACAAGACCTCTTACTACAAGCTGATATTACTTTAAGTACAACTATTATGACTGATAATGTGTATCACTCATTTTTTTTTAATCAAAAATTAAATTGCAGTTTAAGTACTTACCTTTTTCTGCATGCATAAATAATATTAAAGGCAAATGCATCAGAAAGTTTGTACCTTCTGTACCTTCCGTTTTTATCACCTGCCGACCCATCCATAAACGCGTTTCGTCGTATAACGGCTCGCCAATATGGCTATAGGTTCAGCAGATGAGAGAACGTTACTTGAGGCTTTAAACAAACCCAGTAAAATTCAAACCGTTCTCTCATCTGCTGACCCTATAGCCATACTGACGAGCCGTTATACGGCGAAACGCGTCTATGGATGGGTCGGCAGGTGAAAAAGAATGGAAGGTACAGAAGGTACAAACTCTCTGATGCATTTGTTTAGGTTCACCTGACATACACAGGTCAAGCAGTAGCCAATAATTACTATAGTATAGTACTGTCTATCTCCGATAAACTTAGCAGGTTACGGATAGATGGCGCCGGTTACAACACACTACTGATTTAATATTAAAGGGCTTCCGGTTAAAACAAGGCTGCGAGTGATCACCTCAGCCCTTAGCCGCGTCTCATTCGATTTTTGTTAAAGGAAAACGAAATTTCAAAGCAAAAACCTTCGAGTCCAGTTTATCAAAATAGAATCTATTTTGATAAATAACAATTATTTATTTAGCATAATAGCTATATGGAAAACGCATTACAAACATTTTAAAACTTAAAACTAACAAATACAAATAAAGTAAAACAGGAAAATGTAAAATCGAAAAAAGTAAAAGTGAACAAGAAGCTAAAAAGCATACCATCCACCTATGACAATATATGTTTTCTCAATAACATTTTAAAATCATCCAAAGCGTCACAATCTTTAACACTATTCGGTAACATATTAAAATCATGTAAGCCTTTAAATAACACAGAATTGCGCATTTGACTAGAATTACATTTCTGGATCAATATGAAATCTGAAATATTTCGGGTGTTATAACCATGTACATCACTGAAGAATTTGGTTTTATTACATATATAAGCTGGTAATAGTTTATGTTTTAATTTGAACACAAATACGTGAACACTAAATGCAATCTTTTGCTTCACAGACAACATATTGAAAACTTTGAGCATGGTCGCAATAGGGGTGTATCTATTACATTTCAATACAGCTCTCATAGCGTGGTTGTGGACAATCTGGATTTGGTCAATCTTGAAAGCAGGCAGATTGTATAAAAGGGTCGAACAAAATTCAAGATGAGGAGCGGCCATACTGTTATATAACAATAATTTGGTGCTGAATGATAATTGATTCCCTACTCTCGCAATGAAGTTAATTTTCTTTGAGAATTTACGTGTTACATAATCAGCATGCGCATGAAAGTTTAGATTTGAATCAAATATGACTCCCAAGTATTTTATTTGGCTTTCATGCATGATTCTGTCATCGTTGATAACTATGTTTATATCATCAAAATTAACATTTTTTAAACTGTGCTTTTTACCAAATAAGCAAAACTTTGATTTCAAAGCATTCACTGACAGTTTGTTATTACAAAGCCATTTGGATAAGTTCTCTAAATCATCATTCCCAACCCGCCGCATATGACTTAAATCCGTATCGTCAGCAAATAGTTCGATGTTACACCCATTTACAGCTCCAACAATGTCGTTGACATACAACAAAAACAACAGGGGACCAAGTACGGTTCCCTGCGGCACTCCATGAATAACTTAATGGATCGGATATAGCATCTTCAAATTTAACCCTTTGGTGCCTATTATGCAAATACGATTGAAACCAACTGTATTTTTAATACCCACACCGCTCATCTTACGCAACAGTGTTTTTCTGTTAACTGTTTCGAATGCTCTCCTAAAATCTAAAAATACCGCTAAAACATAATTACCCCTATCTAGTTCTCTCTTAAAAGAATCACAAAGATTAACAACAACAGATTCACACGAGTGACGTTCACGGAAACTAGACTGATTGACTACTAGGATGTTATTTTTAACGCAATGCTCTTGCAACCGTTTTTTAACCACAAGTTCTAAGACCTTTTCATAGATTTCGACTGTATTAATTGGCCTATATTCGTTATAACAATTAGTATTTGGTACTTTCGGAACAGGAATAACAGTTGACTCCTTCCACTTTTCCGAAAATTTTCCACTGGAAAGAGATGCATTGATTATATCCAATAATCGATTAGCAGTCACACAACACACATCACACAAAACATTCTTGGAAATTCCATTCACTCCTCCTCCAACACTTTTCAAATCTTTTAAAATATTTTTCATTTCCGACATTGTCAATGGTTTGAATTTCGTAAGCTCTACATACATAACATCAGAGGTTGCGACCAATACTTCATCCGGTGATGAATACTCAGGAATACGATTCACAATTTCACTAATACTGTTGACGAAATATTTGTTTAATTCTTGGGCAATTTGAGATTCGTTAGAAATTGTTTGAAATTCGAAATTAATCTCACTGGGTGTTGCTGAATGTTTCCCCGGTAGCAGTAATTTTAGCCTCTTCCACATTTCAGTAGGATTATGCCTATTGCCATCAATAATTTCTTTAAAATATCGCTCTTTTTCAAGCTTTATTTGTTTCACTATGTAATTTCGTATCCTTTTATACTCCTCCCAAACTTCATCGTCGCGTTCTCCAATCGCACGAACATATAAATTATCCCTAGTTTGCATATTCTCCCTTACACTCTCAGTCATCCACGCCTTATTTAAATACCTTTGCTTAAAAACACTTACTTTTCTAGGACACATACTATTTACAATCTTTTCAATGTCACCCATAAAATTATCGGCAAGAACATTCACATCCCCGTTATCATTATTCCATGTGGTATTAAGAAAATAATCATGCATATCATTCCTGTCATAATTTTTCATTGACCGATAGTGCATTATGACATCAGTGTTCTCACTGGATTCTCGATCAGGATAAATGGACAAAACACAATGGTCGCTAATTTTTGGAGTCAAGTGAACCTTAAATGGAAGATTTTTGTCATTGGTTATTACGTAGTCAATCAGGGTTTCGCTTCTATCGGTTATTCGTGTGGGAGTATCAACAATCTGGGTGAATCCATTTAGATAAACGTCAGATAACAATTTTTCACCATAAAAAGATGGTTTCGTCAGATCGAAGTTAAAAATCTCCCATTATTATGTTGACACCCCCAAACGCACTCGCTACGTCAAGATAGTCTTTAAAAAAGTCAACAAACCGAGCATTCTCGATCTGTGGTGAATGGTATAAAACTCTAAAAAGGTACTTAATTCTAGACATAGAAACTTCAATAGACAATAACCACATGTAGTTGTCAATAGAATGAGCTGTTTTACTTTGTATTTAAGGTCATTTCTCACTAAAACCAAGACTCCTCCTGTTCTTCTATTGTTAGTCACACATTGCTCCAAACAATAACCGTCAATGCCCAATTCAACTTGTTCCACGTCTGCAGACACATGAGTCTCGGACAAGAAAATTAATCTAGGCCTCCAGTCGTTTATCAGTACCACTATATTGTCCTTATTGTTTAAGTATCCTTGGCAGTTGAAATACACAATACTTGATGTTAGAGCTTCATTGGTATTTAACTGCTATTGCAAAAATTTATTTTTTCTACAGCCGCGCGCAAAATAACTAAATACTAAATTCAAATGAAATCGCAAAATCAACTAATGCCGTGGATCTTTATTTTGCGCTCTAGCGCGAACATGGAAAAGGAAATTCTCGCTTTTTCCGTCTAGTGTGCTGAATGGTCATGGAAACCGAAGATAAATAAATGACAGTCGTGCGTTTGTTACAGTTTGTTGGTGGCAATCCTGTTCTAAATATGCCCGAAGCCCGAACATAATATGTCAAAACTGACAATCATTCGCAAATTTCAGAATAAGTATAGAGAAAAATGTGCATTTAATTTTAAAAAATGCGGCTGTAGAAAAAGTTCTGTGTGTTTTTCGAGCGCAAAATAAGATTGCCGTTTTCGAAAGATTACTGCGCTCCGCTACGCGTCGCGCAGTAACATTCTTTCTCAAGCGGCAATCCGTTACTTTGCGCTCTAAATACACAAATAACTATTTCCTGGTATTTTCTATGCGTTTATAGGTCTCGCAATTTGTGTGATCCCATACAGTGTGATCTGTTTTTAAACTCATCCTGTATTTTTCATTAGATACCACACAGTTTGTGCATTTGGTTGGATTTCCTGGGCATTCTTTCACGTCGTGATCTCCGGAACATTTAGCATATGTTTTTTTTTAATCTTTGCAATCTTTTTGCAAATGCCCATATTTCTTACAGTTGTAACATCGAATTATTCCATAGTCGTTATAAAGCCAACATCGATTTAATCTCAAATTCATTTTTTGCATATTAATGAGCGAGATATAGGTGCTAGAGTCAACTTCAAAAATTATATTGAACTTTTTGTTTACCACCTGCATTCTTCTAAGAATTTTCAATTTAAAACCAGTATTACTCTCTCCGAGATCATTTTGTTTTATAACTCTTTCGATAATATCGTCATCTGCAGCACCAAATTCACCCTCATCAATTCCCACCACCTTGATTCTATGATCGTATGTTCTTGGCCTATCAACCTTATACCCATCGCCAAGTTTCGTTTGAATTTCCGATTGGATTGCGGAAATCTCCTTCTCATTACCACAGGTTAGTATAAGTCCTCCATCTTTGGTTGTACGTCCCATTGAGACCCCAATACCTAGTTCTCCTGGTTTGACTCTGTCTTGCAAATATTTCTTAATTTGCTTCACATCTCTCTGTTGACCCGTTTGTTTCACCAATAAGACCTTGCTATTATTTGACTGATTTGCCGCAATTGACAAATATGTTGACGGAGCCGAACAGACCGTACTATTGTTCACCTGAGATTGTTTCATTTTCGCTATTTCCTACTTAAGATATTGATTCTCAGCTAAAAGTTGATCAACTTTCTCATTTAGCTCACTTGTGTTTTTGAGCAACAAACCCAGAGTATGGTTTATTCCCTCAATGAGACTCTGATCCACACAATCATCCACCCTGCTCCGCTTTCTCGATCTTATAGATCCGTTATCTTCACCATGCGCATCAATGCACTGTTTGCATTTCCATGTTGACTCTTTCATGTGAAATCCTCGGAAATCAACATTTTCACACTTGCCATGATAAAAAATTTTACACAATATACACTGAATGATACTCTTCACATCGTCAACGACTAACTTACATTCAAAACAATTCGTTCCACCAAGATCATCTCCATCAGTGAATACCATCACTACAAACTCGTTGCCTTCCTTTCAGGCCGAGCACCAGGCACAATTATTTATTTTATATACGGAGCAAAAAATAATGTTTATTTCCTATTGTTCACACTTAGAATCTAATTTGCCACCAACTTGATTACCGAAAAACATCAGGATGTGTCCTGATGGATTAAGCACGTCCAACTTCACTATTACCTCGAAAATCGCGATTTATTAATGTCTAGTTCTCTTGCAATTTGCAAATATATGGAGCGGTATAAATTTACAAATCTACGTAAATACACCTAAACTGAAACTAGATAAAGGCGTCATAATAGGTAATAGTAATGTCAAATTTGGTAGTGTGTTTCTCCCCGGTCTTTTCCATCCAAAGAACCTTGCACTATTCAAATTTTTTATGATAAAACATGAAAGCTTTATACAGGTTTCAGATATTACTTTTTTGTGTTAGATTGGCTACATTACTCGGTATATTATTGGGGGTCTAATATTTATTTATTAAAAGTATCCAGTTTCCTCGTTTTCTTTTTACCCAAAAGATTATGATTATGTTTAGAACAATAATTATTGTATTTGAAATGCTGCTAAGAAAAATTTTTGAAACATCAATTTTTAGGTGATTTTACAATTTTCAAAAGAAGTCAAAAGGCTGTTTTGATTTAGATAGTTTAACAACAGCTCACTAAGAAAAGACTTTTTATTGCAAATATCTAAAAATGTGTCTTCGAACTCATTAATTAGTTTTTTAAATATAATATAGGCTGTTGAAACTACGTCCACTACTTGTTCACGAGGATATAAAAGAGCCCCACGACTTAAGAAATTAATTAAATTGTAAGAATCTTCTACAACACAAGGTTCATTTAAAGTTAAATTTTCTTTGCAAAATACACAACTTATTTCTTTAAAAACAATATGACAGCAATATCCACTTAAATAAGTGATTACGGGCATATCAGATGTTATAGCTTCTGTATCAGACTGTGTAATTGTAATTTTGGGCAATAAATTGATAACATAGTCAGAATTTAATGAGTTATTTAATGACAGGGGTTCATATTCAGGAAGTTCAAAACATGTATTTACATTAATATCTCCATAATGTTTAGATTTTAATCATAATAAAGATTGAATTCTTAGCCTTTTTCTGACTCATATATCTGGCGAACAGAGATATGATAATGGCCCTCAGCTAATTGCTAAACTGCCCTTTCAATGGATCCTTTTGAAATTTGCCCAGTAAGACATACGTCATATTAAGCTCAGTTAAACAGTATTCAGTCACTTCCAGTAGCCCATGAATGGTATGGCTTAATGCAGTGTGGGTTTGTCGAGTCAGTCTATTTGGAAAATTAGGTGAATGCCAAGAATCTAGTCAATTTTGCATTATTAGCAGAAAATTAAATTTTGGATCATCGTTGGAGGTCGATAGTATTTCTCTGGTGAAGGGTTCTTGAAATTTATCTAGTAAAGGTTTTCCCTTAAGAGGGGTTTTAACATTAACTATTCTCCACCAGGTCCATATAATATTAATAAACTCTGCTGTGTCTTGTGAATGTGACAAATTAGTAACAAAACCTTTCAGAGCCTCTTTAATAAAAGGATTAAATATTTTGAGAGCTAATTTAACATTTTGCCTTTCCAGAGATGATGGAAAAAGAGCCTTTAAACTAAGGGAATACTCATGTTTTAATATTTTGTCTCGTTCTAGTTCATGAAGTTTTTTGACCACTGAAAACGAAGCACAGTTTTTTTCTGGCCTGTCTCAAAATCAGGATAGAAAAATGCCTGCTCAGGTTTAGAATTTAGCCAGTTGTTAAAAATACATTTTAGTAGATGAACAGTGTCAAAAAGGTAAAATAATGGGCTTTCTCGGGCCATAGGATGGGGGAAAACTATACTGAGTTCATTCCGTGGTGAAAAATTACTCATTGCCTTGCTATTTATTGAATTATTGTCACTAAGTGTACAAAGTACTACGTAGCCAATTTCTTTCAAATTTTCTATTATGGTCTTGATAAAAGTATATAAGATTTCTGAGCCAAGTTTAGCTACAGGACATATATGAATTATTTCTTTAAGGTTTAAGCAAGGATGTGATCATAAATGCAACTGCAGATGATGCTAAAGTATTGCTGTTATTTATTGATGTTCCTACAGTGTTTCCTGCCTTATAATCCAAATAGGTGTCAATATGAATTTCATCAAAAAGTAATATAATATTTTTATCTTTCTCACTCAAATATTGAAAAACCTTACGAGCATAGATTAAAAAAAAATGCCTTTCATCAATATGGGGATCTGTCAAAAATCTGTTAGAAACAGATTTTACTGTGTTAGGATGAGGTAAAATAATAGGAGCATGATTACGCAAATATTTATAGGAATGAGGGCTTATAGTAAACAAAATTGAACATAAAACAATAGTGGTCGGTGAATACCGATATCTCTCTTTTGAGGTACTCAACAAAATTAGTTATTCTGAATTAAATTTTAGGTTTTGTGTAAATTCATCGGAGCCTTTTAGGTTTAAAAGAATATCCGTTACAAATTTTAACATTTTTTTGGTCAGAATCAGGTTGATGTGAATTTATCTCGCTCTAGTTATTGGAGGCTTAACTAGTAATGAAGAGGTCATTATTAAGTGGAATTGATATTATATTCTCCGCATCGATTAAACATTATAATTCATCCAAACTGCCGGTAATAAATGGAGATTTTAAATTTATTATTGAAACAGAAAAAGACTGGCCATATAAAAATGTTTCTAGTTTTAAATTATTATTTATTACAATCGCTCAAGTTATTATAGGATCAGGAGTATACTCAAGCTTAAATAAAGTTATTTTATCTTTATAGCTCTTACTGGAAACCACCCTTCCTTAACAATAAAATTTGATAATAGTTTTAATAACTCCTCAAACTTTTGAAAATATGTAGCATCTCTATGGATATTAAACTCCTCTTTACTTTGTTGTATTGCTTGCAAGAAATGTAATTCCTCAAGTTCCCTATTTTTTTGTCTTTATTTTTACGAAGAAACACATTTTTTGAAAAGTAAAGTAATTGGGGCAGTTTGGAAAAATAGTTGATATGGCATTTTCCTTCAATCGAGGGTATTTTAAATGTACTGTAATGATTTTACCTGATTTGGATCCTGTTGCGAATAATTAATCCAAATTATATTACCTGCAGAAAAATGAAAAACTCATACACTTTAGGGTTTTTATTGGGCATTAAATTGTCTCGCGGGATAGCTTCAAGCCATTTCTTTTGCAACACATCGCTTTTTGATCCTAGACATAGATTTCACGGTAGCAGAAAACCAGGTCCAACAGGTATTATGCAAGGAGCTAAATCGAAAAGACAAAGTGTAAATGAATATGTCCAACGCAAACAAGAACGGGGTCAAGTTGGCATTTATAGCAGTGACCGAATCAGAGGCAAAGCAGCTAGCCACAAAAAGGATAATAGGAGAGGGATGGAGCAGATGGGGAACAAGGGAAATAATCTCCCCGCCAAAATGTTACAATTGCCACAAAGTAGGATATATGGCTAACAGGTGCACAACAAAGGACAGGGATGAGCTGTGCCGCAACTGTGGCGAAGCCGGGCACAACAAGAAAAATTGTACCAACCAACCAAAATGCTATCTAAGCCAAGAGAAGGGGCACTCGGCAGAAACAATGCGTTGCCCCGAGTATAGGAAACTAGTGCGCACAAGATGGAGAAAGCCGAAACGCGATACATCAAATTAATCTAAAAATTATACAGGGAAACATAGACAGGGGGAAAGCTACCATGGACTTAATGTTCAAATTTGCCGGTGACGAAAAAGCAGACATAATAATCATGGCAGAGCCAAACCGTAATAAAGTAGCAAAGAGCGAGTGGGTAGTAGACAGAAACACGGACGTTGCCATCAAAACAACAACCCCAGCTATTAAAGTAACACGGAAAGGGGCTGGTACGGGCTTCGCATGGATTGAGACGGATCAACTGGTAATCTATGGGTGCTACGTATCTCCAAACGTTGAAATGAAGAAATTTACAGATTTCCTAGAGGAGCTCAGAGTGGACATGAAGAGTCACACAAAAGAAATTCTAGTGGGTGGAGATTTTAATTTCAAATCATACCTGTGGGGGTCAAGGCTTGAGGACAGAAGGGGAGAAATACTAACAGATTGACTTGGCGAAGAGGACCTAATCGTACACAGCCAAGGAGACACTCCGACATTTGTAAGAGGGGAAAGCCACTCCTACATCGATATAACCCTTAGCACAAAGAAGATCGCTAAATGTGTGAAAAACTGCAAGGCATTAGAGGAGGAGAGTCTGAGTTAGCACCAACATATCACCTATGAAGTGTGTAGTGCAGAGAACCGAAATAACCCAGGAAACCGTCAACGTAACAAAGGTTGGAGAGTTAAAAAAGAAAATATGGAGAAGCTGACCGAAACTTCAATAAAACGATAAGTGCATCAGATCTGACAAATATGAAAGCCGAAGACCTCCCAAAAATGCTAACAACAGCATGTAATAACACATTTCCAAAGAAAATCCAGAGAGGAAAAAGAAGACCGGTCTACTGGTGGAATGATGAAGTAGCGGACAAAAGAAAAAAGTGGCTACAGAGTAAAAGAGCTCTAGCAAGAGCAAACAAAAGAGGCGATGAACAACAGATAGGAGAAAAACGGGAAGAATATAGGGCTAGTAGATGAGAGCTGAAAGGGGCAATATTCCAAGCTAAAAAGGATACGTGGGGAGACGTGATTAAGGAAGTGGATAATGATGTATGGGGCAAAGGCTACCAGATGGTCACAAATAAATGGAGAGCTCCACCCCTAATAAGTATGACAGATGAGGAGCAAATGAATATAGCTAAGAGGCTCTTCCCAGTTAACGAGAGTAAAAGATGGAACAGACTTCCCGTGGCTGAAGCAGAAGTACCCCTTCTGAAAAGGCAAGAACTGATCTTGGCAAACAACAGGATTAAAAATAAAAAAGCCCCAGGACCTGATGGCCTCTCACCAGAAGTGGTAAAAGCTGTAGTGAACCAGTACCCTGACACGTGCTGGACGCTAATAAATCGCGCCATGATAAAGGGAGAATTTCCGAAAGAATGGAAAATGGCAAGACTACTGATAATTGAAAAACATAAACCAGGTCTGGACAAAGCCTATAGACCAATATATGTGCTAAATGTACTCGGCAAGCTCCTAGAACAGGTGATCCTCGCTAGGCTAAAACTGGAAATAGAAAAGGCGGAGGTATTAGCACCGAAGCAGTTTGGTTTCAGAGAGAGAAAGTCTACGATTGACGCAATGAAGAGAGTCCAGGAGATTGCGGACGAGGCCAACCGAAGATCAAATAGGAGGCTATGTGCATTGATAACAGTCGACGTACAAAACTCGCTTAACTCTGCTCCGTGGGAAGGAATGTTCGAAGAGCTGCAGAAAAGAAACGTAAGTCCCTATCTATATAACATCACAGCCAGCTACTTTGAAGACATGGTACTTATAATAGGAGAAGAGGGCAAAATGGAGGTTACGTGCGGTGTTCCGCAAGGGTCAGTGATGGTCCCGATATTATGGAACCTATCCTATGACGAAGTCTTGAAATTGCGTGTCCCTAAGGGAGTAGAGCTAGTAGGCTACGCCGACGATCTGGCTATAATCGTCACGGCTAAGCAAATAGGACACCTAGAAAGCATGTCAAACGGAGTTTAAAGAAGAATAAGCCAGTGGATTGAAGACAAACAGCTGAAATTGGCACCTCAAAAAACGGAGCTTGTGCTCTTAGTAGCGGGACGAAAAGTCAAAACAATGATTAACCAAATCGGAGACATGAGAGTGACAAGTAAGGAATCCATAAAATATCTCGGGGTGCATGTGGATAGAAATATGCGGATGGGGCAGCACATTAGGAAAACTGCAGAAAAGGCTGTCATTCCATCTATGTGAAAGCGAGGAGTGTCTGCACTGTGGACAAGAGGACATAGTGGAACATACCTTCTTCGAATGTGATAAATGGCAAAGCGAAAGATCAGTCGCAGAAGGGGAGGTGGGACATTTAACACCTGATAATATAATTCAGAAGATGCTTGGAAGCAAAGACCAGTGGAATAAAATCGGTGGGTTCATAAAGGTTGTAATCGACAGAAAGGAAACCTATATCCGAGCTAGAAGGTGAGAGCTACAGCGACTCTAATCTGATCTGATAGCGTTGAACAGTAACTGTAAATAAACCTGTAAATCCTGTAAATAAACCTGTAAATCCTGTAAATAAACCTGTAAATTCTGTATAATTGAGAAAAAAAAAACTGAAGCAAGATGCAAGAAGGAAATAGCAAAGAAAAGAAAAGAAGGACACTTACCAACATTTTCATCCTCCTCTCTCCTGAAGTAATGCCGGAAGCAGTTCCAGGAGATAGCACCCACCAAGGATTCCGTAGGGGAAGGGTTTTAGTGGGTCGGCAATGCCGGAGTCCTACACTCCCCAGAGCGCCAGAATACCAATGCTCTGGGAGTACTCAGACACGTATTTCCTAATCCTTACACAAAAAAACCCTTTTTGGAAAGCTAAAAACATGAACTTTAGGTCTATTCGAGTAGTTTCCACGAGAGCTTGGTGCACAATATCTGGACGGCATTGTTCACATAAATTTACACACACTACAGTACTGATATTATAAAGAAAGAACTAAATAGAAAATCAATGGAAATCGAAAAACAAATAAGAAATCGGTCGAAAGTACGCAAACTGGCAACTGACAGGAGACAGCGTTGCCAGATTGTTAAGACCCGTCTCGTCATCCTGGAACTGCTAGCGACAGCCCAAATATTAAATTGTTTGCATTGGTCGTTGCGCAATGGTAAAAAATAATTATTGTCACGAATTTGCAGAATTGCCTCGTTCTGATCATCAGGATTTTAGTTCGTCTGGGTTGGTAGAGTACATACTTCATTTAGGATGTAAACTATTAACGTATATTTAGTTGGAATTTACTTTTTACAACATTTGTTGAATGACATTTGAAATTATGTTTTTAAATGGAACTAAATATTTATACAAAATAATTAGGTTATTAGTTAGCAACGTTAATTTTCTTAAAGGTTTTGATTCCGTTATTGCTTCACTTTCCGGTTTTTATATATTTACTTTTCGGATTTTAAATATTTATTTATATTTAAAATAACTATACTATAATATACCAAAGCAAACTTTTACATTAAGTATCTAATATATTGTTAATTGTAATCTTGGAATCCTAGACAAATATTTTATGTTTATTTGAAAAATAATATGTGGCAAACTACAGTGAGAAGTAGCTCAAATTGTGATAAAGCGCCCAATCTGGCAGCACCGGATACAGAATACATCCATGACGTTGAGATCGGAATCGACATTCCAGTCGCCCACGTTAACGTTAAATACGGAAGTAGGCGCGATAAAATAATTAATACTTCTACTGGGCTCCTCTTGGCTCCTCTTAATGCCTTTCTTATGGCAAAAAAGTATAGACCACTTAGGATGACGTCACTGCTAATTGTAATATTAGCTAGTTGGCCTAGTTATAGGAGGTAATGATTTGACTCTACTAAAAATCAAGTATCAAAAGTGTAACTAGACTGCTTACCGATTCTATGTCAAATTTCATTACTTTTGCCAAATAAGTTGGAATTTGTGTCATCATCATTGCGTAGCCCCATGAGCCACCAATATTGGCGGAAACTATTGCCCAAAAGTGAATACACGTTACTATTGATTTCCATGGAATGGGTATATCCTAAAAATTAAGAATAATTTGATGGGCTGATTCCAAAATAATATGACAACAGTTTTTCTTATCAGCTATATTTTTCGAGATACAGTGCCACTAATTTAAAAACGATTTTATATTCAATTTTTATATCATTATAAACCATATATGGGTGAAACGTTGCCATATCCGGCAGCACAATGTGGCAGCACTGCATGAAGTGACCCGTGTAATGACCACCTCCTTTCCAAATGCGAACTTTTAACCCCTAGAGATTAAGTAAGGTAACAGAGATAGACCTTAAAAGCCAATCAAATAAATTAGTAAACTTTTCAAAAAAACATGGCAACGAAAACCAACATAACGCATTGTTTTAAAAATAAAATATTGCTCACATTCTTTAATACGTTTTAAAAAATATATATATTACAGACAATTTAAGAAAAAAATTAAGCGATCAATTGTCGTGATATTTTTGATATTCTCTTTCAGCACTGACGAAATGGTGCAAAAGTATTGGTTCCTAATGGAAGAACAGGAAATATTGAATGGAAATTTGCGATGAATGTGAATATGCGATGTAAGAACTACAGATTTCCTGCAAAGTCATTAGAACATTCAGATAAAATATTAGGTTTTATATCTGGTGCATCACAGTGCTGTATTGTAGCTGACCAAATTTTTTTTACACTGTGACATTATTATCTCAATTGGGGTGATAGGGAGATAATATTAAAATCCTGTCAACGAATTGAATGACTTTGCATCTTTAAAGATACTAAAGCCCAACCTTCGTCCTTCATGGCTTTTTCAGGATATTCATGATTTTTATGTTTAAATCATAAAATTAATCTTTGCTCAGTCCACGGTAATTGAAGATCCAGGTAGTAAATTATTAAGTACCAGCTTTGTTTTAAACCTGTTCTCGAAATTAGTTCTATTCATGCTGCCATGATAGTCAACAATAGACTTGCACGATCTATAAACCATTTTCGCAGCTTGCATGAATCACAATATAACGCTGGCCTAAAAAATATAATATCAATCTAATAATAAAATATATACTTCGCCAAATTAGAAGTCAAAATTTAAATGTAGAAACACCTACTAGCAAAGAATAATTGGGTTAGTATATTTTTTCTATATATACCGCAAAACACTTGCTTTCAACCTGATCCTCTCATAACTTATAATTAATATTGCTTTTTTCTAAAAGATATTCGCTTCCAGCTGCTTAAAGCTAAGGGTTAATTCTAGAAAGATTGAATTTTTTTGTCATTAAAAGAAACCAACAATTAATGGTAATTTTTCAGTTTAACAACCATTGGAATTTTGTAAAAACACTTTTTACTTCTTTATTTAGACACTTTTAAAAGACGTTTTTGACCATTAAAATATTGCGCAATTGTGTCGTTTTCCCATAAAAAAGGCCCAAAGTTCGACTTTTGAGGCGCTGAAATGTACAAATCATGACATTTTTGGCATCTGACGCAGGAGGATTGTTGCAATGTTGCCAAAGATTGCACCTTTTCTTACGAGGTAAAGAAACGGTAACCCAAATTCACGTATGCGCAACCAAAAAGAACTAATGTAAACTAACCGAAGCTAACCCAAATTAATGTAAAAATTAATCACTTCTTTGGTTAAGTGTTGTAAGTTTAGATAATTATTGGATATCATAGAAATTCGCGATTTTTTATATTTCTATGCATTAAAAGAGTAAATTTGAAAGGAAATAGATCGGTGGAAACAAGATTTTCTGCATATTTTTATAATTTTGGTTAGTTGGTTGGATCAACTTTCGCTTAGCTGAACTCAGTTACGTAAGAAATATTTGTTTATTTACAAGATCATAAAAAAAAATCTGCGGAAATGCCTAGGTGAAACAATTTCGGTTAGCTCGGGTTTGCTTTAGTTAGTTTGGGTTAGCTTTGGTTAGTTTAGGTTAGCTTTGGTTAGTTTCGATTAGTTTCGTCTCATTTAAACCACTACGCACTTGCGTGAAGACAGGATTGCGCGATTGGTTAGTTTAGGTTAGCTTTGGTTAGTTTCGTCTCGTTTAAGCCACTACGCACTTACGTGGGTTTGTTTCGTCTCGTTTAAGCCACTACGCACTTGAGTGAAGAAACGCTTGCGCGAGTTAAATGGTCAGCTTCCCACAGAACCTGCAGATTCAGCACGCTCCCAGGCGGACGATTCCCAGAAGCTATTGCAGAGTGTGCATCCGAACCGAACTTATAAATATTGCTTTGTTATAATCTAAAATCACTTTTACTCTATTTGCTTGCTAGTATTGTACTTAGATCCGTATTTTTTAAAATAAAATTATTTTTAAAAAGCGGTTTCAGTCTTCTCAAAATATATTTGGCGGAGTCGGTAGCATATTGCAGTGATTAGGTCAATCGTCGAAGTCACTTGTGGTTTCAACCCTTAGGTGCTATCCAGAACCTCCCCAGAAGACACCAGTCCAATCTAGAAGAGCCATAGCAGTAGAAGTCGGAAAGGACAAGGAAAGACAGAACGGAATCTTCCGGATTTGTAAGTGCCTTGTAAAATCTTTTTTGCCCCTTTTGAACCCTTTATTTGAGGAATTCTTGTAGGGATAGTTTAGGGCCGTGTATTGCGTACACATTTAGTTCTGATTAATTTTTCTGTCTATCGAAGACAAGTATTTTTAAGCATTTAAATAAAAATAAGCAATCAAATAATTTTACTGACAAATATTTCAGTTAAATAATTTTCCTGTCTATCGAAGACACGTATTTTTAAGTTGTTTAACGCAAAGCATTTTTGTGCGAATTATTATTTTAATAGTATTTATATTTAATGGTTGAACACATAACCACTGAAGATCTTTTAAAAAGTTTACTTTCAACTAGTTCAGAAACCAATATGTCTGAAACCAGTATATTTAATTGGGATCTCTTCAAGTCCCGTTTAGAAAATATAAAACCTTACGATG